>JBBJLS010123293.1:0-17505 GCA_037577275.1 Bryconaethiops microstoma | reverse complement strand
ATAAAGGTTTATCTTATCTTATCATATATATATATATATATATATATATATATATATATATATATGTACACACACACTCATTGTGTACATATATACATACATACATACATACTTGCCTAAGTCTACATATAGTTTACATATACATATATAAATTTATTTTACATTTCTAGATTTTATAGTGTTCAATTTATTTTGTGCTGTTTGTATAGTATTTTATTCTATTCTATTGTTTTCTTAATTTTTCCTGCTCTTAACTGTGTACTGTCCACTTTCTGCTGTGACAAAGCAAATTTCCCACTTGTGGGACTAATAAAGGTTTATCATATCTTATCTTATCTTCCCCCCCCACACACACTCGCACACACACAAACACACACACACACATTCGCACAAACATACGCACGCACACGTATGCACACGCACGCACCCGCACAATTTATCCAAAGCCCTTATTGTAGCATTCAGGGCATATAAAGTAAAGGATTCAAACAGAGTACCAGCCAAAGACACCTGAGTGTAAATAAGTCTTTGCCTAATGTGTTTTAACAATATTATTAGAATCCATTCATAGTATTTATATAGTCTGAATTCAAATATATACACACTTTTCACAGCATCACATTTGCATAAGCAAAACTCCCTGTCTCTGTTTATAGACATTGAGAGAGAGAGAGAGAGAGAGAGAGAGAGAGAGAGAGAGAGAGAGAGAGAGAGAGAGAGAGAGAGAGAATAAGAGAAAAGAACACATATTGCCTGAGTTTCAATGTTAGGGAGGGAGAGGAGACCGCTGTGCATTCTTTTCCATTGAAGTCACCATTTCTGCTCTGCTCTCAAGTGCTCCAGGAGGCCAGAGCAGACACAACGAAACATCTGAATCTACAGCGCTGGAGAACCTCTTCAATGCTGCAGCAGTGTGGCGAGAGGGAAAAGCTCCAGACTGCGTAACTGTTTAGCATTGCATTGAATCATGCCATGTGTTGTTGTGTTAAGTGAGGCATAGAGATTTTGAGACAAACTGCAAGCAACATGGATTTGAGTGAGGCACAAACATTTTGAGCTGAAAAACAACAGATGCTGTGGGAACACGAAGAACAGAGCCAGTCTGTATTAACTTCTGCACTGAAAATGTTCATATCTGTGCCACAGGTTTAAACGAAAGCCAGCCAAAATGCGTTTATTTTACGAATATGGCTACATGCTTGCAATGGCAGGGAGGTGTAGGGAATTCTAATGTTCTCCAGACATCTTATCCTACAAAGAAATTTACTGCTTCTACAGCTGGTTTTCTCCCAGTGGGGTGCTGGATGACCCAATCAGATGTGAAGGTCTCACTCAGTTCTCCCTTCCCCTTTCTCAGTTCTATATTCTTTGCTGGAGTATGTACACATGGAGGAAAAAAAATACATCTTAAAAAGTCAAAAGAGCCCTCTTTTGATCACTCAAATTGTCAAGTTTTTGACTCATTCTAATTGTTATCTGAGATAGATTAGAAGGTCTCTATTGTGTCCTGAAAGTGATCTTCTAATCTGTTTCAGATAACAATTAGAACGAATCACTATAGTATCCTGATAGTGATCTTCTAATGTATCTTAGACGATAAGTAGAAAGAGTAAATTACTATTGTTTCTTAACAAAGATAAGATAAGACAAGATAAGATAAGGTTTATTTATTAGTCCCACGGGTGGGAAATTTGCATTGTAACAGTTGCAAAGTGAACAGAACAAGAGACGAAAGCAGAGACAGCAAAACCTATAAAACAATACAATATAATGATATAAAAGAACTGTGGACTGTACAAAAATTATGTAAATATATAAGTGTATTAATACACTTGTAAAGAATGATATATATGCACCAGAGATTTTGAATCAAATTCCCTCAAAATCTTCCAAACCATTCAAATTGTCCACTTGTTCTGAAAGATCTCCCAAAACTACAGGGACTCCACAGCAGTCCAGTGTGTCCTCAGCAGATCAAAAGAAGAGGTTTTTGATCATTTTTAAAATGGTGGCTTCAGTTGTTTAAGTCTCAGTGGGCGGGATAACTCTGGTTCGCCTCAAGTTTTCACTGGCCGGTCCTCCTCAGCCACGCTAACCTCTGGACCGCTAGTGGATGTTCAGCAGCACTGTCATGCAGAGCAAGAAGCTGCCAGGAGTCCAGATGGGCCTACCTGACACACTCGAACAGAACACTTAGAGCGGGAGGCTGAGTGTGAAACAGGGACTGGGGGGAGGGAAGGAAACAGATTACTTTCAGAGATGTTCTCTGGCAGCTCCCACACACAAGAGGAGAAAATGTTGCTGTTGGCTTTCCTTTCAGGGATTTGCCTATCCGCTTTAGACAGCATCAACACAGCGACAGGACTTGGCTGTGCTGAGGGAATATTTCTCCCTGTCCACGGTATTGCTTACAGGGTGAGGGGGGGACGCCTGCCAAATCGCTTTGGCCCACCGTCTCTGTTGACGTTCACAGACATTCGACTCAGGTGTTACAAGTAACGGATGCACCTTCAGTGCACCTGTGCTTGCTGATTCAAAATAAACTAGCAGGACATAAAGATGCAGAGTGGAAGTTGTTAAAAAAGAAAAGAGGAAAAGGAGAGAGAGGGGTGTGGCTTGGGGAAAGGAGGAGGAGCATGGGGAGCGGCCCCAATGCCTGCCAAGTATGCTGAAACACGAACAGCCAACATTTTTACAGTGGCGAAAGAGAATGAGTATAGAGATCGCAGCGGGTTCAAGTCATGTTATTAGTCATAGATTTAACCACTGTTACAGTTTCTTCTGAAAGCAGCAGCAAAAGTGTGAAAGGAGGGAGTGTAAACACAGATTTAAAAGATTTTTGGATTTGATGATCTACTTTGGTCAAGCCTTTATTCTCCATTCATATTGCAAACACACCTCTTTAATAGCCCTACAGTGAAACTGCACTGGATCCAGATGTGTAAGAATGTCGTGAGATCATGACAAGTGTATGCTACACTCTTAAACGATTCTCTGCCTTAGAACAAGCACCTTGGACCCTTAAAGACCCTTTCAGTGGCGAGTCTTCATAGAACCTTTGTGAAGTGTAAAGGCTCGAGACCTCTAAAGGTTTTTCCTCTAACTATCTAGTTTTTAATGGGGAATCTCACCAATTTGTTCACATTTCTGCACAATTCTGAGGCTGGATGGACACTCAAAAGCAAAACGTGACTTTGTTCATGTCTTAACATACAGAAGTCCTATAAAATGTTTATCTGTATAACATTTAATCAAACCTTCCATGCCTTAAGAGAGAGTTCGAATTAGCCTCTTTCTGTGCAAGCTGTGCTGCAGATGGGCCCTCCCCCATCTCTGGCGTGCAGCGTCGTCAGCTGAGTCAGCCTAAAGTTATTCAACTTGCCCTTTAAGGCTTTTGCCGACTCTCTCCTCACCAATCGTGCCTGTAAGCCATTACACTCTTCTTTTCTCTCGTTTTTGTCCCACAGTTCCCCTTCCTATGCTCCATCATCGATCTCTACCTGCAGCTCCTAACCTCTTTCTTTATTGACCACACCAAGCTTTCTCTACCTAACTTTCTTCACCCCCTCAGATCTCATTCTGAGTCTTTCCCTTTTTCCATTGCCTGGCCCTTGTTCTTTCGCTCCACTGTCTGAGCTCAGGCCTGCAGCAGTATTTATGAGTGCTTGCTCGGTGGCGTCAGGGGAACACTGATGAGGTTTCCAGGCCCCGGCGCTGAGCTAATTTCCCCCACTCTCACTCAGCAACCTCCAGCACGCTTGGCTTTTAGAAAATCGCAGGTCGGGCTTGCCTCACAAAATGGACATGACCAAAACATCACCAACACTAAACAATGAATACAAAAAAATATTATGGCATCTAATCTATGCCATTTATGTACTGAAAGTCCCACATACAATAAATAAACATCCTTGATGAAGCGTGTAGGGTGTGGTTTCTAAATGTACTGTTCACTTCTCAGTCTTTAGAGTCTATAGGAATCTTTTTGAATACACAATATATGTGATGTCACAAAAACAAACCAATGTTCATGTATCCCTCTGTTCAACCTACAGCAGTTTAGCCCCATTAACTTGTTCTGAAGTTGCAAAAAAGGGTTTCTAGCTGGACTGCTTTCTGAGTGAAGTACAGCCAATCAGAGCAGAGCTCATTTACATATCAGTTTTAAAGGCACAGTAACACACACCAATTGTCTATTTCATTCTAAGGAATACAGAGAGGCTGGAAAATTATGGCTGATTTTGGGGTAAAGAAATCACAGAATTATGAGAGGCCAAGAGAGCACAACTGGCTTTTCTCTCTCTGGGTGGGTAGGATGGCTGTCCGTCTCCCCCATCACTCAGCATAACTGTCTTCTCTCTTTCCGAGTGGGTAGGGTGGTCCTCCCTCTCCCCATCACTCAGCATAACTGTCCTCTCTCTCTCTGGATGGGTAGGGTGTGTCCTCCCTCCCCCCCATCACTCAGCATAACTGCCTTTTTTTAAAAAGTGGGCACATTAATTGAACTGTTTAATGAAAAACCAACAAGATCAACAGCCTTCACAAATGAAACTGAGCACAGGGAGAACGAACATGAAAAACAGAGCCACAGGAACAATGTATTAGACGCCGAGGCAAAAAAGATAATTTTCCAGATGTTTTCCCGGGCAGAGACTTCAGTGTTGCTGCCAGCGAGACTGGAAATTATGTCTAGATTAAAATGATGACTGAACCTTTCTCCAAGACGCTCATGAGCATATGTGCTGTCCACTTCTAACTTTTAACAGAGGATCAAGACCAGGCTTTGAATGCCCAAACCTCAGATAATGCCAATGCTTATGAGCAAGTTAGCATCAAGGAACGGTCAGGAAATGGCCACCAGTGCACTGACAGTTTTCAGAGCTGGAGTAACTTCATACTGAAAAAACACAGAGCCTCTTGTAAGTCAAGTGTGCAACCGAGTGAGAAACATTAGGTCTTCACTGTTTGAGGGATTTGCTGCTCTTACACACCGCAGTCTGTGAGGCACATCTGGGCCAAGGCCATTATGACAAACCTCTGGGCAGTAAAAAAAAAAAAAGCCAGCAGACACACGTGGATGGGCGTGGATCATCTTTTTCCACTTCCCGCCTCCCCCCAACACTCTCACCACAGTCCCCTTCATTTCAGACAATCCACGGCTGTGAAAACTATACTGGCATTAAAGGACCAATATCACTGAAAAATGCAAGAGTAAAAAATGTAGTGCGTAAATTTCAAAATGTGCCTTCCATTCTACTGTCCATTCAGTCTGTACAGTTGCTCAGTTGCAAAAATCCATTTTGAATCCATAATTTTTGTGATGTCACAAAATTCAGCACCTTTTTTGTATATATACCGTAGTGTATTCAGAGTATTTTCTGCAGAATTTTACACTTTACATTGTATTTTATATTGTTCTTGTCTTTGTCTCTGTTTGACTGTGCAGTCATAGTCACAGCAACAATAGCAGCATGATTCTAAGGGATAAAGAGAAGTTGGAGAAGGTCAAATAGAAATAAATTATACATTAAATGCAAGAGAAATGTAAGATATTGACCCTTTAAGGTCTCTTAAACAGTGGTAGAAAGGAGTAATGTTGTAGAACAACAGGTTCCCTGAAGAAGCAGTAAAAGAGGTTCCACAAGTGGTTTTTCTAGATAAGTTAGCACTGATCTGGACAAAGGTTCCAGGTTTCTGTCTTTCTGCTTCTCCTTTTCCTCACAGTGTTATGGTGACTTGTCTCCATCCACCATGTGCACATTAACTGAAGTCTGGGAAAAATTTGGTCATATTTTCCATTCTCTCTCTCTCTCTCTCTCTCTCTCTCTCTACTCAGGAGTCTGAGTATGAGGGAGGGTTCTAGAGGTAGAGGCAGAGACTATGGGAGAACGGGGGGTGGGGGTCTGTGGAGACTCTCAGTGATTTAGGAGGCACAGAAGAACCAAGAAGAAAGAAGTAAAGGATGTTACAATTCGAGCCAAGTGGATTTCATACAAGAACTCCAGATCTGCCCTCTCCAAAAACATGCTGAGCGTTAATTTAGTGTGCACACTAAATCTTAATACTCTTTTCATTTGAAGTCATTTGTCCCATTTAGATCAAGTTAGAACATATCCCAGCAGAAACTTCCTGTGTATCTACACTCGCAAAAAAAAAAAAAAGAGACTATAGGTATATAATCTTGGATGATGCAGGAAACCTTCAAAGAACTGTTTTAAACAGGGCACTTAGAGGAACCGTACACAACAGGTTTTCCATCAAGGAGAGGAACAGTTTACCTGTAAAAATGATGGACTTAAAGGGTTCTTTCATAACTATTGCAATAACTATAGAACTCGTGAAGAACTAAATGATGAACATGGACAAATACAGTGACTGTTTTCTGAAATGTCTGGTGATGTCTACACCCTTAAGGGACTTGGTCATCCATAAAACTCCAAGAAACTCCAACAACCATTTAGACCATTTAAATCCTTTGCATAGTTAAGTGATGAATTCTTTAATGGAGGAACTGATATAAACCTTTTTTAAAAACCTTTTTAAAATGGCTCCAAAAAGCGTTAAAACCCTTATTATATTAAATCCTTTTGCTAAGAGTGTAGTGTACTAGTTGTATTAAAATCACTTTGTTGAAGGGAAGCTTTCATAAGGCTACATGACATCTATATAACCCTTTTATGACAAACAGCATTTATAAAGGTCTATAAAGGCTTGTCATGAAGGTAGTTTCACTGCAATGTTAAGACATTTGACACTCATTGGAGTTAGTCTTTCTGATAGTTTTATTTAAATTATGTCATTTGTCAGGACAGGCTTATGTAGGTGTTATGTAGCCTTATGAATGTTACCCTACAGTAAACCATTAGCAAATGTTCACATTAGAAAAGCTTTTGTGCTTCATTGTCAGGAACCAGCTCACAGACTTCTCAGCTTGCTTAGACACGCCTACATGTCTCAAATAAACTCAGATCTAAGAGGAGGGCCTTGCATCTCATTTTTTCTCCTCCATGTTCCAGTGACCCCACTGGTGACGTGGTTTGTGAATAAGGCACGTTGGCTTTCTTATGGAGAGCTTTCAGAGCTCACTGGGCGTTAGCTCAACTAGAGATGACCCACACATTCAAAAACCTTTAAATGCACCACCTAGAACTTCAGCATAGAAATGACCAACACATGAAGTCACCTTCACAAAACCTGCCATTATTTCTGGTGGTCTGGTGGCTTTATTTGACTGAGCTAATTCAGCCATTCCTCTGATAAAAAAGTAACTCCTCTGATTGAAAAGTAACACCATAGAGACTGTAGAAGAGACACCAAGCTAAATAAATAGATACACAAATTAATAAAACATAAAATGCAATCCTAAAAATACTAGTCAGCATACACAGAGTTCAATTCATCACTAAAATGTGGAATGTTCTGTATGATGATTCAAAATTGAAGAGCAAATTTCCAAAACTCACTCAGTCCATTTTTTGTGATTTTTTTAGGTAACACTACTATTGGCTTATTTTTACATGACCTCTTTATGTGCAATAGTATAACCGACCAAAACTCACTCAGTCCTTGCATAACACACGGTACAAGATTAGAAGAATTTCCAAAACTCACTCAGTCCACTCGCACAGGCGCCAGTGCTACTTACTTACTGGTAGACAGAAGTATGTTTACAATTGTTATGCAGTTAGCTGTCATTGACTCTATTGTGTGTCATGTAGTAGGATATAAATATTAACCTTGTATAAATTTGCCCATACTAAAATGTTCAGGAGTTGCCCTTTAGAATTGCTTTCCAATAGGCTAAACAAGTAAAATGCGATTTTCCGGGAAAAAAAAAGCTTTTGGACTGAGTGAGTTTTGGAAATTTGCTCTTCAATTTGCCACTGTTGGAAAAAAATTTTTACAGAAAGAGAAAAGTATGGGATTTCAATATAAGTTACAGAAACAAATTTAATTCTATGCCATTTTGGACCATTTCAGTTTGTTCAAATTTTGACACAGTATAAAATGCAGCCACTGTTTTCAAATTGCTTCAAAAAATAAAAGACAACTTACCCACTACACTATTCAACCACTATGACAGTGTAGTGGATAACACTCCCTTTCCTCTGTGTTAAACACTACACTGTTCAACTAGTAGAGACATTGTATTGCAGGGGTCCTGGTCCTGGAGATCTACCATCCTAGTGCTAGTAATTAAAATGCCATCAAAGCCCTTCATTGCCTGGATTACATTTAGGGTGAAGCTAGAGTCTGCAGATTTCCATGACGAGGACTGGGCACTTCTTGTGTATTGCATTTTGTCATAATTACCGGTGCTATGGTTCTAACTGTGAACATTATACAGTCTTAAGTAAAGAATGCCACTCAAAAATTTACATCTACACTTTTTGCATTAATGCAGTCTCCAACGCACCCAACTATGGTGCTAACACAGTAAAAACTCTTCTGTCGAAGAAAATTACAGGTCTGAAGGAGAGAGTTGGACAATGAAGACGGTCTAAAGACGGAGGCAAAAAGTAAGCCATGTCATTACCAAATCCTTGCAGCTCACAAAGATTCTGAGGTGCAAGGCAGCCAAGCACTCGGAAGACGGCGTTCCACCCTGTAATTGAGTCCTCCCACACAAATCCTGAGGGGAGGAGTCAGGCCTTTCACTTGCAGGGTGCCGTTTGGGACACGCTTGCTTACTCTGAAAGTAAGAGTGCGGGAGGGGAGACCAAGGCACAACTTACATTTTGATTTTAGAAATATGAAAAACACAAGCAACATTAATATGTTTTATACAGGCAACTTTCACATCTCTGCCCCAGTTAAAACGTAAACTTTGTTTTGGGCGCCTGCTGTTTTTGAATTCAGCTTACAGGGGCAAAAGGACAAATGTTGTAACTTACCCCATAGACAGGGCCAAAACATCAATATACATGCACTACGCAGTCAAATAGTGTGGGAAGGGCAGCACACACCCCCTCCCCGAAATATGACTGTTCCCTGTTGGTGTAGCCTGTCTAGCTCTCACTAAGAGATAGATCTCTATCTGCTTTAGAATGATGCTCTGTAAAAGTAGCTGAGAAGAGACTCAATACACTGTTTTGTTGATTTTTTAGTATAAATAACTGCACATCCTCATACACTTGCACATTTTAATGCACAGCTACTGTTTCTTTCCTAAATTACCATATTGGGGAAAAAATCTAATATAAAATGCAAAGGCTTTTTTTTGTTCAAGGTTAACACATTTTATATTCATGCTATTGTATTGTAAATCCCATATGCCCTAAGTGTGTTTTCTGTGGCGAGTGTGTACATATTTACACTTTGAAAATGAACAAAACATGTAATTTAACCAGTGTTAAAGGTAAATTAACCTTAAAAGTGAATGATCTTTGTGGTGAATCTGGAAAACCTTACCGACACCTGACGACTTTTGTGGATGGCGTTATTGTGGGAGCACGAGATGATGTTCTAATTGGACCTGGATAATTTTAGGTCACTTGAGGGTGTTCTCTCTATGCTTCCTGACTCTCATGGTGGTGCTGGTAGGATCATCTTTGCATTGAAAATGCTATAAGTGGAAAGTTAGTCCTTTTTATTATTTATCCAAATGACTCATGGAAATGAAGATGAACATAAAATTGAAAGCCTGGAATATGCTTTTTCTGCACACTCTTGAAAAAAGCCTTTTTAATGATTCAAGAACCTCCTCTTAATGTAAAGCCCATATTAAATTGCCCATATCCTACTTTTCTTATATTTGATCCAGATTTTTTTTCTTTAAGGCTGAAATATGTAAATATGTAAATATCTGCTCTAATTGGCTGCCCTGAAAGGTGTCTCATTCAGTGCCCACTGAATCACTCCATATAAGTGGGGGGTGGGTGGAGTGAAAAACTGCTGTAGGCTGGATAAGAGGATGTTTAAAATGTTTTGTTTTTTGTAACATTTTTGGTAAAATCGCTGTCCCGGGCACCTTGTTGTTTATGGACTGGGGAGTGAAGAATACATTTTTAAAATTTTGCTTTTTTTTATTTTTTATTAAAGAAACATTTGCTTTCCATGCTATGGGCCCTTAAAAGGTTTTTCAATGAACATCGCAGTGGAGAAGCATTAAGGAACCTATACTTTAAAGAGTATAGTCTACCTCAGAGTGTCCAAACATTCTTTCACAAAACACATGTTGCAGTCTGGATCAGGCGAAAAAAAGAAAAAAAAAGACTTGAGAGGACCTGTTAGAGTCTGTTCTCCTAGATTCCAGGCTGCTGTGCATAACCTTTAGCCCCTCTCAGCCAGTCTGGGTGGCCTGAGAAAAGCAATGATTGGACGAGCAGAAAGAGAGAGAAAGAGAGGGAAATAGAGGAACACATGGAGAGAATTAGTTGAAAATGATCAGGATGGGCAAAAAAGACAATATCCAACCTTGAACAGACATGAGACCTCTAACAACTCAGTCTAACTGCAAGAGAAGATCAGAGCTCATACAAAAAGCAAATGCCAAAAGGCCATGAAACTGTGCTACTAGGAAGGCCTTGACTGACCATTGCTTTAAAGGTTTGCAACACGAGCATATCTTCAGTGCTAGCTTGGAAATTTAGACGATGGAATCCCTTGTAGTACTGTGGTGGTTCTGCAGGAGAAGTTGGAGTCATGTCAGGAAAGGATTAGTCAGACATGATTTTTTTGTCCTGGCTTTGCCGAGGAAAAACTCTCAGGCAGACTCCAGACCTCACTATTCTTCTACTACCTTTCTCTTACACTTCACAACGTGGAGAAACATCTTCATGCCTCCATCATTTTCGTGATGTCTTCATTTCACTAATTCTTCAGGCAAAAATGATAATGCTGACTTAAATAGCTTCAAAATAGCAGCATATCAGTCGAGCTTCCCTCAACGGCTTGAGGGGCTATCATTGGCCCTAACAAGCTGATTGATGGTCTCCATAGAACAAGGAGTGGAGAGGAGGGAAAGATAAAGGGGAGGTGGATTAAGGGAGTGTTTTGGGGGCTTGGCTGAGTTTCTCTCCAGTGCTGGAGTGGCTTTCCCTTACGTCTCTGCAAGTAGAAACATGTGGCCAGATGCTCAGTGGCTGCGCTTGTTCGCCTTGGGCTCAGTTTGCTCAGTTCTTTCTGCCCAATCAGAACTGTTGTTTGTATAAACCGTAAAGGTTCTTACTGAGCCATGAAAATCTCACGGCTACACAAGTGAATTTTACTGAAGAGTTTATTTGCATCACATTATAGCACCTACAGCGGCGTCCACAAGACCACTGCGAAGAACAGAAAATAGAAGAAATGTAAAGAAATTGTGAAAACTGAACTATTTCCTGATGGCTGTTTAAACTTAAACAAATGTTTGATACTGACCAGTTTGTGGCTGTTCTAAAGAAGGCCATGTGTGTGTGTGTGTGTGTGTGTGTGTGTGTTTACTCCTTTCCACTAAAGTGCGTGTTCAGACGACTCTCAGACGAATCTGATCTGCTCATCAGAGGCTTCTCCACCAACTTGAGGAGTTTTAGTCCTGCTGTTATTGAAGCAAAAGGCCCACACTCAGAAACTCTGAAACTTATGGAAATATTTCCAACTCACTTCTTTAATTAGAAAGGATTTCGAAATAGAATTTTCACTGGAGATCATTAGCCCCCCCGCCCCACTGTATATGGCATGCAATCATATTAAACCACATATATGAAATTATATGCATCATATGTTTAGAAGACGAACTCAGATGTGCCCTTGAAATTACTGTCAAAAAAAAGTAATTTTTGGCTGTACCTGATGAAAAATGAACAGCGAGAAAAAAACATGGTGATTTTTTTGGTCATGGCTCCAAAATGGTGGCCCTTTGTCACATTGTGTGAGAGGTTCAACGATGGCTATTGTTTTGTAACCAAATATAGCCTGGGACAAAATTCTGACAGTATCAAAACTTCAGGATGATCATCTCACAATGTCCACCAATTACGTCCACCAACCAACCAAAGAGAATCCAGCATGGGCTTGATATTTGCTTAGCCTCATTATTATTATTTTTTTTTTCAAGTCAAGTAGGTTTTTATTGTCATTTCTACCATATATACACAGTACATAGTAAAAATGAAACAACATTTCTCCAGAACCATGGAGCAACACAGGAACAGAACAGAACAGAACAAAAGGCCACAAGTGCAAACAGGACAAACAGCTGGAAAATGAACACAAAAGCAACAATACGACTAAACGAACCAAGACAAGACAATGTTTAGTGCAACAGCTACAGTGAGGATATAGGATTATTTGTCATTATTTAGGATTATAGCTGCGCTGACACATATTAACGATACTTTATGCTGATTTTATTCTCGGGTGGGAGCCCACAATTCAGTAGTGTACATATATCAGACCTGATGTTGTACCAAAGTTAGGCCCACATCACCCAGTGTGGCTCGAAATTTTGTCTATAGGTGACTTAACAGAAACAGAAAGATTCTGAAGAATCTCAAATTACTGCAAAAAATCAGGAAAATCACTCAGGGATCAGCAGACTGGAAGAGGTCAGTCTATATCCCAATTCTTAACAAAGAACAAATTTGTTCATGTTTATGGACAATTACACTGAAGGACCTTAGAAAGAAAGTTAAACAAATTGGTTCAGCTTATCATGAAGCAGAGGTTATGACAACAGTATAGATAGGTACATGTAGGATCAGTGGTGAGGATGTAGAAGTGATGGACAGCTTTTGGTGCCTTGGATCAATTATAAACAACCAAGGAACCAGAGGTCAAGAAATAGAGCAAACATTATCTCCCAGAAGAACAAAGATGAGAGAGCTTGAGAAGATCTTTATATCTAGTCTCAAAGGGGTTCTTTATAGAGGCAAAAATGAATGAATGAATCCTTGAGCAAATCAAGCCTTACTTCAGAGAAAACCCAGAAAACCAAACTGAGGGAAGAAACCACCTCATCAGAATAGGTAAACAACTGAATGTCGTTTGAAAAAAAACACGTTTATTTTAAAATCTTTACTGTATGTATTTGCCAATTTTTAACATTTGGATATGTGGTTATTTACATACCTGTGTGATAAATCTGTCTGAACCCAACTCTAGCCCCTCAAAATTCTCTCTCAGTATGATCATAGCCCCACAAAATACTATCTGAATCCATGTGTAACCCCTCAATAATTTTGATAATGTAATAATGTAGACCCCAAAATTCCACCTGAATTGACTGTAGCACCTCAAAATTCTTTCTAAATTGACTGTGGCCCCACAAACCTCTGTCTGAACCAACTTTAGCTCAACAAAATTCTGTCTCAATGCTAATCCATACAAGTCCACTGAAGATGGTGCCCAGTCACATTGTTTCTGGCTAGCAAGAATCCCCAATTTAACCAATTCCTCTTTTCCAAACGAAAGCAAAGAATGGTCAGAAAGGACAAGCTTGATTTTAGATCTTTATTTTTGTATTTAACATTTTGAAATGTGGATTCCAGTAATTTATTATTTACATACCTATCTGAACCCAAATATTGCCCCTCAAAATTCTGTCTGAACTGATTGTAGACCCTCAAAAATCTGTCTGGGTGATATTGTCCCTCAAAATAACCCCACCAAATTCAAAGTTCTGAACCGTCCTTTCTTATTCTGTCTAAATCCTATTCCACACAAGTCCACTGAAGATGGTGCCCAAGCACACTGCATAGTGACACATTGTTCCTGGCTAGCAAGGATGCCCTATTTAACACAGTCTGTGGTGAAAGCAAAGTCTTTCCATTCAATGTCTTCACTCTCTTCCTGATGGAGCAGGACACACAGACTAGTTAGCAGGTACCTGCTCAGCCACAGATGTTAAGAGAATCAGAAGAAACAGATGGACCTGAAAGGGCGTTCAGTGAAAGATAGAACTAAATTTATCTTCCTAAGCGTTACTGTGTGAGACAATAAGCAAAACTAAATCTTCTGACTAGCAAGTCCCATTTCCAGATGGATGATGGAACCAAAACACACAAAGATTTTCTCACAAGGTGTAAAAGAACACTAGTGAGACACATTTGTGTGGATTAAACAAAGAGTCAAACAGCAGAAATCAGATTTTTGTGAAGAAATCCAAATAAAGTCTATGAAAGGAAAAGGTTTTTAACACTATGCAAAGATTAGCAGGTACTGAAAGCGATAACTATGAAAGAACAGCTTGGACAGACTTTGTTTGGGCCAGCCACAGCTGTCTCAAGGCGTACATGATGAGTGAGCCATCTCATTCATTGCAAAAGTCATTCAGAGTGTACTTGGTGTGAAATGGTTTATTGTAGAGACTCAGATTTCTTTACAGTGGTGGTGAATGGAACTAGATGTCTCCCAAACAAATATAACTTACTGTCAACCCTCAGTGAACCTAAGTGTGTCCTCTGATTGTGTGGATGGAAACATAATAAATTTGAACTAAACTAACTTCAGTGACTATTTTAACCGTGATGTCCTGTATGTATCCCTACACCATGAATAGGTTTAGTTTTAGGATAAAAAAGTCTCAAAACAGTGTCTCAGACATCATGCAGCACATTCATAACCATTTAATGGAACAACTCTCTGTGAGGGAGCCTTTAGAGGCAGACGTCTGGTTCCATTCACCACCACTATGAACAATTCTGACTAGGTAAGTTTCTCTTAAGCTCTTCTTAAATGCTTAAAGTATTACACCAGGATTGTCATGGATACTGATCATTCTGTGTGTAATTACTATCAGCCCAGCTGATTTATCAGTCATACCCTAGATGGAATAATGAAAATGCTCTAATCTTTAAAGGCTGGTCCCAAAAACCTAGCGACCTCTTCCGCTCGGTGCACTGGTCCATTGCCTTCCACCCTAACCACCGGTCTGAACTCTCCCAGACACTAACCAAAGAGCCACGCATTACTGCGACTCCTGTCAAACAAAAACACAGAAAATTGCAACTTCTATTTAAATCCAGACAAGCTGCTACTGTATCTCACATTTCCATTTCTTTCAGTGATATAAAGTCCTGAAGATCAGGCAGATGCACTGAAAGAATTAGATACTGTTATTTTTGCACACTGACATCCTGCATTCAGATGCATAGGCCTGTCAGTCCAATCAACATGTGACAAAAAAAAGAGGAAACGTGAGTGTGAACTTGAAAATAAAAATAATTCAAATAGTCCCTTCGATGCACTCTCAGAGACAATATTGTATTAAAGCTATTCAAAGCATGAAGCAAGCTGTAAATCAGAGGCATACGTCCAATATTGCCGTTCAATGAATAAATGTTTCCGCTCAGTCTTTCAAGTTCAAAAGGAGCCCACCCCAGTGTTACTGGGGAAGAACTAAAGACAAGCCTGTTTTAAAGAACTAGTCTGGGACAGAAAACAGATACTGACCACTGACCCCATCAACTGGACAAGATATATTTAGATTTGTTTGGTTTATTTAGTTAACAAACACTTGAAGTCAATAGTCAGCCAAATAGCCCAATAATTTCTGTAATCCACTCAATTTCTGTCCCGTGATAAATAAACCGGCAAAATGTGTAAATTTTGTTCGATTTTCTGTCCATTTTAATCCCTGTCTCTCTCTCTGGGCGGGCATTATGGTCCTCACTCTCCCCTAATACTCAGCATAACTGTCCTCTCTCTTTCTCTCTGCATGGGTAAGGTGATCCATGGTCACTCAAAATGAGTCATTTTCAAGTTCAGCAAGTGCATTGGTGAGATCCTGCTGGTGTGGGTTTCTTCCATTTTGGTCACACATACAGTGTTGTTTGAGTGCTAATAGTTCCCTGAATTTATAATTCCATAACTTTACTGTGACCTGCATATTCCCTGATTATCAATTCAATTGTAATCACTGAGTAAATTCGCTGAGAGCATGAAATATAACTGATTAATAATACTTATGTGTCAGCTTTATAAAGAGCCGGTTTGAGCAGATTAATAGTTTTGGGGATGTATTTTTATTGAAATTATTTGGGTGTTTGTTAGCAATATTGATAAGTGGAAATGTTTGATTTGTGGCTGAACTGTTCCTTTAAGCTTACGTCTGACAAACTGCTATGAAACTTGAAAGTAATCTGGGAAGCTTTCAAATACTCAGACCTTGAAAAATAAAACTGTTGATTCATCCTCTACATGGTATTTATTTGTCATATGAAATCTTGATGTATCAACGGTCAACCTTTGAATCCGAAATGCAGGTCAATCCCAGAAAGATTCATGTGCCAGTGTCTCTTCAACAGCTGTTCCCCAGTGCTGTCACGAGAACATCCAGTGTTCGTGTAGCGTTCAACTGGGAAAGACTCCATCCCCTGCTCTGATTTCAGTCCACATCATAAAGGATGAATGAGGCAGCATGAAGGCATAGTTCTGAAACTTGCCAGCGCTGGGAAAAAGCAAATGATCCTGTCGCACCTGATCACTGCCCTCAAAAGTTTACCTTGAGCTTTAGGCTGCAGACTGCAGTTTTCATGTGAACCACATTCCTCTCCATTTAGTAAGACTGAGGGTGAGTAATCAGAGACAGTCCTGAATGCATGATAATAGATGAGGTTGCTGGATTGCGCCGTGGCTCTTGAAGTTGCAACGTGTCCACGATGTGATGACTGCTTTGAAACGCCGCCAAATTTTCTTCTCTCCCTCTCTCCCTCTCTCCCTCTCCCTCGTTCCTCCTCTCTTCCTGTCAAGTTATGCATTGAAATGAAATGCTTCTTGGTTAATTCATGCAACGGTGCAGCTGGGTTTACATACAAATATAATGAATTGGATTTTGTATATATATGAACAGACCCAAAAAAGTAAGGCCTTGACTGTTGACCAGTGCTGGTGATGGGATTTCATGGTTTCATGGATTTTCAAGCGATGATGATGGTAATGATGATGATGGTGATGGTAGATGTCACTGTTAGTATCACAGAGGTTGCAGGGAGGGGGTCAATAAGCTCTGTGATATGTTCATTTTGCCCTAAATTACACTATAGTTTAGCACTAGCTACCCCTTAAGCCAAAGCACTTAGAGTACTTTGTGTTAGCATCATATGCTAAATCATGCTAATACTATACATGCAAAATATGTATTACAACATTTTTGGCAGTCAAAGAAAAGATGTAAAATGTAGAGAATAGTGTATAGAGTGGCATCCAACTACTTTTTGATGCTTAGCTTGTGTTTAGCTAGCTAAGGGACAATCTAGTGATATGGACAAAAGTATTGGGACACCTGACCATTACACCAACAGGAATTGAAATACCTTGCATTCAAATACATAGACTTTAATATGGAGTTGGTCCCCCTTTGCAGCCGTAACAGCTTCGACTCTTCTTGGAACTCTGTCTGCAAGATTTTGGACTTTCTGTGGGAATTTGTGCACATTAATTCTGTAGAGCATTTATGAGGTCAGGCACTGATGTTCGACGAGAAGGTCTGGCTCACAATCTCCGTTCTAGTTCATCCCAAAGGTGTTGGATGGGGTTGAGGTCAGGACTCTGTGTGGCCAGTCAAGTTCTTCCACACTGAACTCC
>JBBJLS010123284.1:0-17506 GCA_037577275.1 Bryconaethiops microstoma | reverse complement strand
GTTCATTATCTCATGACTGTGATGACTGGTCAGAGCGTGCATGCTGACCACTGTCCATGAACAAAAGTTCAAGCTGGAGGAGGCAGTGTGACGCTGCCATGCATGTGGATGTTACTTTGACATGTATCACCTAACCAGTTCAACAGTATTCCCTAAAGGCAATGGCCTCTTTCAGCAGGATAATGCACCCTGCCACACTGTAAAAAATTGTTCAAGAATGGTCTGATGAACATGTTAAAGCCGCTGACTTGGCTTTCAGGTTCCCCAGATGTCAGTCTGATATACGTGACATGACACGCATGGTCCATGCGGCTGCATGGTATTGATTTAGCTGTTAGATAACTGATTCAATTCACGTTTGCACCACAAAAAAAAAAAAAGAACTGGGATGTGATGTGTTCTCCTGTTTGCCTGTTTGATTGTGAGTGTATGCTGACTTGTGGCTCATGTCGGCTGAATTTATGTCTCTCTGCTCTCTAGCACTGTCATTTTGAAACACAATGTACTTAAAATGTGCTTAATCCTACCTAAATGTACCCCTGAAAATACACCAAACTCCTTAATTTTAATAAAGGGACGTTCATTTGTGAAACCGAACCTTCATTTGACCTTAAAATTAGATTTAAGGCATGAATGTGAAACACCTTAATCTTAAATTTAAGGCGTTAATTCAGGGGGTTCTTTAAGTGGCAAATTTGAAACAGTAAGGAGAAAATTCAGTAGTTTAACACCTTAATCAGCCTTAATCTCTGCAATTTTTTCCTTAATTTTCCTTAATTACCTGTTTGGAAAATTAAGATAAAAATTAAGGTAATTTTAAGGGGTAAAATTAAGGTGTTTGGTTTCGTAGTGTGTATCACACTCAGACCGGAAGGTGCTGTTTTACTCCTCGACCTGCTGTTCTAGACAGTCATGCTCTGGTCCATGTGAGCATCTCCTGTGTGTGTGTGTGTGTGTGTGTGTGTGTGTGTGTGTGTGTGTGTGTGTGTGTGTGTCTTACGCCCTCTGTGTAATATTCTCTCCTCAGCTGCTGCATTGCATTTTTCCTTTCTCAGCACACTATAGTCGTGCTCGAAGCATGTGTTTAATTATGCATGCCCAGTGTTCAGGAGTGAGAAATATCAGCAGATTAAATGCAGCAAGCTCCCACAGCGCTGTCTAATAACAGATGCTGTCTGGCTCCCCTTGCCTTCTTTCATGCCCCCTCCCTTTCCTATATCCCCACCCATTTAGCTACATGCACCCCATTGTGCTTATGCATTTGGAGGTTTTGCTAAAAGCTCAAAACAGTCTTTCTACCATGACAATATCTGAGTAGGTTATTGCACATATTGCACATCTGATGTGCACAAGATATGCGTGTGCCTATGTGTGTGTTTCCATTCTCAAAGAGACTAAATAAAGCCTAATACTGTAAGCCTTATGTTGGAGTAGGAACTAGTGTGAGTGTGTGTGTGTGTGTGTGTGTGTGTGTGTGTGTATTTACTGCACTGTGAAAATAACTACTGATGATGGAACTTTAAATTGTTATTCTTAGCAAGCTTAATCTGGTATCTCCAGTGTAAAACTAAATAATCAAACCTCACTCATCAAATATGTCTGATTTTTAATTTTACTTTTTGTACTATATAACATTTCTCTACTATACAGATGACAGGAGATAGCTTTCTGGTCCTTCACTGCCATCTGCTGCTTCTAGTGAGCCATACAGCAACCGACCCCAGATAAATATAAAATAGATGGATAGATAGATAGATAGATGGTGACCAGATATGCATTTAAACACAAATGCAAAACAAAAATGATGTTCTCTGCAAAGACAGCTATCGTGGTTGCCTACAGCAGACCTGACTGGACGAAAGCAGGACAGAGCAGGTAAGTGGACAGAGGTTTGGATAGACCTTTCAAGCAGACAGCCAGAAACTATAAAATAGTAATTAATGATGAAGCACATGTGTTCCAACTACACCTGCATCCATTTATTTCAACTAGATTTTTACCGAAACAAGCTTTTGGGGCCGTCATTGGAACACATGCTGCCACCTGGTGTTTTGGGCTTGTAATTACAATCTTCTCTCATATGCTCCAATCCAAAAACTTGGAATCACTTCTCCTAGTAAAACATTTGCCTGGGAACCTGATGACCACAAAGTTGCAGGTTCAAACCCCACTTTCTACCACTGTGTCCTTGAACAAGACACTTAACCCTCAGCTGCCCCAGGGGGACTGCCCTGTTGTAAGTCGCTCTGGATATAGGCGTCTGCCCAATGACACTTAACTTTACCTTTACAATAATACCTTACACAGTGTAGATTTAATATTATAAAGTAGACATCAAAGGATAGTTTAGACGTTTTCATTTTATTAAAGCATTCTTGTTCAGTAAAAAATATTAAATCAACAGATTTGAATGAATGCTGAACGTAATAGCCTCAAAATGAACAATTCTAAAACGAGTCTTTTTGGATATTAATTTCATTAGACATAATATGTTCAAAAGTATCCATTTTCATCTTCAGCTACTTTACAGTGTTGCCACTGCTGACATTAGAGTTCTGTGTGTAATTTTCACAGAAAAGCACAGCTATAAGAATGGGCCGTGCCCAGTGGCTGTTTCACTCCCAGACCTGCTGTTCTACACAGTCATGCTCTGGTAGACGTGAGCATCTACTGGCTAGAGCCCCCAGCACTGTGCTAATACCTCTGAGAGTAGGAATAAAAATTATGTTGCAAAACTAAACATCCAACGTCAGTCTCTGACCTCACTAATGATCTGAACTTAACTGAACTGAACTTAGGTGAACTTAATGTGACCTTCCCTAAATGTTTGAATGCACATGTCCAACTGTTCAATGTTGCAGTACTTTTTACACATCTTGCTGTTCTCTGACAAGGAGCTTAACGGCAGGTGTTTGATCCAAGAATCGACCAATACATTTCCTGTTTCGATCAGAATTAGTATTTAAACCGCCCTCATCATCATGCTGTTCACATTTTTGACATCATGAGACCAAGACGACACCTAACAATTGATCAACAGTACCTCGCCATTGCGAGGCTTCAAACAGGATGTTTTCAGACGGAAGTGGTCGCTGAGCTTAGAGTGTCACAGAGTGTCATAAGCAGGTTACAACAGAGATACAGAGACTGGAAGAGTCACAGAAAGGCATAGAGGTGGACGTCCTTTGGCCACATCCCACACTGATGACCGCTTCATTGTGAACAGTGTTCTGCGCAACCGGATGATGAATGCCACTCAACTCCAGGCACATTTAAGGGAGGTGAAAGGCACCCATTCGAAACCATTTACATCAGTGTGGTCTCCATGCTACAACCTGCAAGGGTACCTGTCCATACCACCAGGCACAGGCGTCATCGTCTTGCATGGGCCAGGGGGCGTTTATGCTGGATGAGGGACCAGTGGGCCTCAGTGCTGTTCTCTGATGAAGGTCAATTCACGTTGAGCAGTAATGATGGCCGGCAACAATGTTGGAGATGTCAAGGAGAGCGCTATGCATCAGCCACTGTTGTCACCAGACGAGCCTTTGGTGGTGGTGGTCTTACAGTGTGGGCTGGTGTGTCTAGTCAATACAAAACTGTCCTATACTTTGTGAATGGTACAGTGACAAGCCCACACTACCTGAATAACATCATTAATCCAGTCATTGTGCTCCTGCATGAACAACACAGGCCTTATTTCATCTTCATGGACGGCAGTGCTCCAGCTTATCGAGGTCGCATCATTAGGGAGCGGCTGCTGGAGACTGAGGTACCTCGCGTGGAGTGGCCTTCGTCAAACACAGCACCACCAACAGCTTTGCACATGCACTGCCCATGTGCTTCTCCAACAGAGGACAGCACTTTAGGTTCTGACTGGAGTCTGAAAAACATGAGGCGGTGTGAGGGCTTGCACTGTCATGGCTCCAGGGAGAAAACCCTGGCCTCTAAAGTGGGACACGCTGAAGAGACGGTCTGCGGAAAGTTCCTGTTGCATAACCTTGCAGCTGTCTGGGCCTTTCACAAATCAGGCACACTTACAGAGTGAACAACGAGAAAAAGGTGTTAAAACTGTATGTGATGTTTTTGTCTGCAAAAAAATAAAAAATTACAGGCTACAGAAAATTCAAATGTATTGATCACTGTTTCATATTATTTTTCAAAGCACAGTGACTGACCTTTTGTGTATGATCACGTGCTGTATAATTATGAATCAGGTGTGTTGGAAGTATGGAAAACTTTAGAATGTGAACAGTAATAACGATTGTAATCTTGAGTGTGACAGAACTAAACAATTCCCCATTAATGTCAGAGAGCTATTAGGAACCGTCAGCAGTGGTGGGGCAGTAGTTTGGTTGAGTAGTGCCTTAAACGTTGCTTTGTAAATACTTTTGTCTGAAATTTGCAGTACTTCCCCACTGTGACTCTCATAAAAAATACTAATAGTTATAATGATCCTAATACTGCAATATGAAATATTTAAACTTATAACTGGGCACTATCTCATATTTTTGCAATGTATAGAACAATAACAAATAAAAACTAAGACAACCGTCACGTTCTAGTTTTGAAGAAAAACAATAGGCCACAATGAATGGGCCAAACAGGAATATCACAAACAGTAAAGCGAAGACAGCTTTCATTAGAGGTTTAATTAGATTTGAGACAACATCTGTCAGAAAAGCCCAAAGAAAGGCCTCAAATTGTTTTAAAATGTGCTCTCATTGCTCTGTGGTGCTGCTTGTCTCACCTGGATTCATGATCCCAAACAAACACTTTGCTCAATTACAGCCAAGGAAGAAGACGGCATTCTGCAGGTGTAGTTTGTCCTTTGGTCTGTGTTAATGCAGGTATAATGATAGCCATTCACCTCACTAAACTTATCAGAGTCTTAAAAGCTCCACACAAATGAGGAACACAGGCGAGAAGAGCTCCTAAAAAGCTTCTAAAGAGCAGGGCCATAAGATGATGGGTCATTAAATCAGCTTACTTTGTAAACAACCATGCAATTGTAACATGCCATGCAATTATAACACACCTGTTAAGTAGAATAAAAATCATTTCAGTGCTTTAGAGTCAGGAAAGGTTTGAATAAGAGTTAGAATATAAACATAGTGCTACATCATGCGCGTGTGATTGGTCCAGACACGAAGCCACAGTTTACATGGACATTTGTTCCACAGTTTGGGTTTGTGTAAGTAAAAATTCACTTTCTTACTACTTACACACAGAATATTCAGCCAGATTATTAGTCAGATAACAGTAATAATATCTCATAAAAAATGCATCTAACTTGCATGCAACTCTGTTTGCACATTCTCAAATTTAAATCATTCGATGACCAGTGTGACACATCAAGTGATTTGAAGTTTCACTTAAACAAATAGTTTTAGAAAAAAAGACTAACATTTCCATATTTATCTCTCTTACACAAAAGTTATTTATGAGCCAAGTCAGCCAAGCCAAGTTTGGTATCTGATGTTCGCTTCATTGACAATCGCAACTTAGCAATCTGTGCCTATATGAGTGTGGTCAAACGTTCAAATCTTTATCTTTGAATCTCAAATCTTGAAATATGCTTATAAGATTGCTGATATCTCACAATGTGTAGGTATCTTAACAGGCATTATTCACTAAAAACATCTGGAGGAAGAGAGGCAGAATTAAACCCCACAACATGAACATAAAACTTCAGAAAAAATAGAGAATAGAGACAGTCTGTAGTAGTCTAATTACCATGAGCTAGCTGCTTTATCTAACAATGAAATATTCTAACACCTCGCTTTCACATTTATTCCTTTATTTCTATAGCCACAGGTCACATCGCCTAAGTGACAGCAGTTATACTACAGACTACAGGCTTGATACCATCCGAAAACTGTTCAAACTGTAGAATGCAACAACGCAGCAAAAGCTAAAAGGAAAATGCCCGTTAACAAGGGGGCAACAGTGGCTAAGGGCAAAGAAAAACGTTCTCCTGCTTTGGATGACCAGTTGCAAAAACGTCGCAAGCAAATCTGACAACTCACTGTATTTTAATTCAAATGTTAATGGTGTTCAATGCTAGTGCATTATCACAAATATTACCCCTATGCTAACATTGGCATAGGGGAAATATTTTATGTGTTTATGTGTTTGTGTATGTGTGTGTGTGTGTGTGTGTGTGTTGACATTTATGAAACTGCAAGATATATTTCTAATACTCAGAGTTCACCACTGGGTACCAGCCATGTTAAACCTCAGTTTTTATAGTGAGTACGATATGCATGCTGCCCTGAAATACTTGCTTAATTTCTACATAATTTCTGTCAGATATTATCTGGCTCTAGAAAGAGTCTAAAAACTAAAAGCAAATCCTACAACAATCTTGAAATTCTGTGCTGCATCTGCAAAATTAAAAAGGCTGCCCAACAGGTAATGCATATCTAACAAAGTGGACAGTAACTGGACAGTGTTTAAAAACTCCAGCAGCACTACTGTGAGACACACAAACACTAACCTTCCACCACAGTGTCAGGGTCACTGCTGTGCTGAGAATAATCCAGTACCCAAATATTATCCGCTCACTGGCGGTCCTGACTATTGAACAGGATAAAGGGGGCTGATGAATGATACAGAGATGAATTCCAGTCTGTAAATGTAAACCCATATGGTAAGTGAAGCTGATAAAATGGAGGATGAGTGTTGCCTATTGAAGTGGCTCGTTGGTGCATGCTCAAATGTGGTATTTCAGTTACAAATTGCAACTGAAAACTTTCAAATAACAAATATTATTATCCTTCAGTCAGGGGAAATAATCAAAATATATGGACACTATTCTGTCGAGAGAGCAGGGTTCAAAATAAATCTAAGAAGGGGACAAGACAGAAAGGAGAAGGAGGAGAAGGAGGATAATGAGCTCTTGTATCTTCTATCTCTTGTTTTCTTCTCACTCTCTAGCCATCATTTTTCTTGCTTTCTATTTGTTTGAACCTCACCCCTCCCTCTGTGTTTGACCCACTTTTCTGGCTACTGCTGTCTCCAATAGATGGCAGACAGACTCTGGTAGCAGAGTGGATTCATCTGCACCACAGTGTCCTGCCGTAGCAGCAGCAGTAACAGCAGTAGCAGTGAGGACTCTGACTCACACACACTCAGATGAGCCTAAAGTCTAGAGGGGCAGGGTGCGCACCTGCCCTACTGTAATTGTGAGCTAAATGACTGATTATCTGGAGATGTTTGGAGGGTGTGCTGCATGCGCGAACGTGCAATCACATCACAGTGCAGCCACAGTGGAAACAGCCCTCAAAAGCACTAGAGAGATCGTGTAACAAAAAGTTCACCTGTCACCAGGGTCTGCGGTAAGAGTGTACCCTTAATGACTGCATATTTTGTTAAACATACATGCTGGAGAGTTAAATCCAAGTTCAAAAACATGTTTTCATGCTAGCATATGCCTACTTGACTGAGTTTATTTTATTAACTCATATAAAAGCGCCAACGGAAAAAAAAAAGAGCTGTACCACTAAATTCAGATCTCAAGCTGATTCAATCATTGACAAAACTGATGATTGATTAAAATCAGTGATATAACAGGGTTAACTTGGTTTTGCCAGAGAACCAGTATCTAGTGTCTAGTCATGGTACTTCGGAATAGTTTTATTAAAATTTAGTGCTGCACATCTGAACATGTATCAATAAAAGACATGAAGTTTGTTAGACAAAGGCAGTTTTGAAAAATTCAGTGATAATAGCGCCCCGGTCCCACACGTTTGATGACATCACTAAAGCATGATAGCAGAGTTGCCTTTAAAGGGTCTAATACAAGTGTAGTGGAACAAATTGCAAACAGGCTGACGGTAAAATGATCTAGCTAGACAGAAAGGACAAAAACACTGATGAAAATACAGACCAGGGTGGTGGTTTCACAGACACATAGCTTCTTACATCTACAGCTAACAGTGCTTCACGGTTTTAGCTAGCTAGCTGTCTCCCAGTAGATAGCAAGCAAACTAAAATCTGCTGAACAAACACATCAGGGTGATAAAACTACAGATAAAACTACAGATAAAACTACAGATCCAGCTAGGGTTGAGCAATGTCTACCGAACTGGCATTTAATGATGTTTACAGAGAAACATCACCATGGAGAATGATATCAGGGTGACAGTAATGTACTTAAAAGCTATTTGGCTACTGCTATTAAACAACTTTACATGAAATTCGTTTGGCAGTCGCTTTTATCCAAAGCAACTTACAATACGAGGAAAGTGTGAGAACCAGAGGAGTTTCAGGACAGTGTGAGAACCAGAGGAGAGTTCTAAGCGCTAAAATCTTTCTGTAGGACTAATGCAAGAACATAATGTGTAGGAGAGAAGATACTCTCTGAGTCTTTTTGTTTTTGAAGCTAGAGAGAGAAAAACACAAACTAAGAAGAACAAGAACATGTTACTACCTGGGTAAAATGACATTGTGAGATTGAATGCTACTGTACAAACAGGAGGAACAAATATTTTTGCCAACTGAGCGGAGTGTGTTGGATGGGCGCTGGTCACTATGTAGATAGCAAACTGACGTTTGCTTTACCTTTCATGAAGTGACCACTGCATACACAAACATCGTTTGACTCCACTCCAGCAGTTCTTAAGATGGAGGTTTTTGACCCATGTCTGTCATTGTGTCTCTGTGAGGTTTTTAACTTTGTGTACCACTATTTTCAGAACTAGAAAGAAGCTCTTGTTTTTTCCTGATCAGTTGGAACAGCTGTGAACAGCGGAAATCGTAAGCATTGCTGCACTGTTGATGGCCGTCAATAATTTTCTGTAAAGCATGCTGGGTTGGTACGAGGATTGTACTATTACTTTGATATCCAGTGATTGAATTATGTTAGGATAGGCACCCAATACTGATACTGGATCTGGTTGTTCCCAAAATGGCCTTAATAAAAACTATTTTTTTTAAATAAAGGTGCAAGAAATTGTTCTTTGCATGATGAAGGTTCTTTGCCAAAGGAGAGTCATTTTCTTTCCTAAAAAGCTTTCAATGGCTCTTGAAAGAACCATTTTTGGAATTGTTTGAACTCTTGAAAGAACCCTTTATTTGGCATATTCCTTTACCATTAAGCGAAAGTTCTTTATAGCTTTATAAGGTTCACTAACACATCTCATTTACAAACCATAGTTCATAGTGGAACCTAAATTGTTATTCTCTGGCATCACTCAAAGAACCCTTTGGGGCCCTTTTGTTGAGAATGCACTCGAAAAGCTCCACCTAGAGACCAGTGGTGTACTGGCGTCAGGCCCAGTTATAGTTTCAGGCAGAAAGTCTAAGTGGTTCAACTCTTAAATGCAAAAATCAACTCATTCTATTTTCATAGTACATACTTTTCAACTAAACCATATTGTTAAAAGGCTATATCACTCATTCCCGCTCTAACCCATATCAGCCAGTGACATCGACAGAGGAAGTCCTAATTGCACTTAAATGCACTGCCTGACTCGTGTTTTTAGTCCAAAAGGGTCAGGAAGTGAGCTGATGAGGGTGTATGAACGTGTGTGAACGTGTGTGATGGCTCGTGTGTACCCGTCACAGAGCATCGCTGGGCAAACAGCACGTAGGCAAGAGGAGAGGGCCAGACGGGCAGGGCGCTAATCTGAGCCATCGCATTGTGCCACGGCCAATGGAGGAATGTTGTTTTGGGTTCATGAGCTGCTCCAGCAATCACCGCCACTGATCGTCAAGGGGTGTGAGCTACCATTACAGACGCAGTTTAGTCGTGTGGGGACTTTCCACAATCACGGTCACGTTCAACAGCTGGTCCTGTATTGCGCTTAGTTTCACAACGGAGCATGACGAGAGATAGCAAAGTTGAAGCTGCTGGATGATGCGGGTTAGTCTGAAAGAGTGCCAGAATCAGGATCAGGAGATTTGTAACCAATGTTAACAGTAGGTCTGGGGCAATGCCAACACACTGTCAGAATCCATGCATGTGGTAGCATCCCAATGAAGAAAAAAGAGAAAAACAGTCAAAGGTTGCTTTCTTTCATGTTTAAGACACAAAAAAGAATAAAAAAAGAAAAGAATGAGGACCATGTCTCAAATTACCAGACACTAAAATGTCCCCAGAAATTTACTGGATTGTATACAAAGACTGCTCACTGATAGACAATAAAATCTGGAAAAAGGATGCATCTCTCTCACACAAAAGTCTTCAAATTTTGTTAAATTATTATTATTCATTCCTAAATTATTCATGTCACTGTTTTTTTTAAACATATGTTCCACACAGGTCACAACTTACAGATCCTTTAGGATGATAGATCAGACTGTTTAGTCCAGCACATCCCACAGATCCTATAGAGACCAAGTCCTCAAACCCATCCTGAACATTTTTCAGTTTTACAGGATGCACTATCTTGGTTTAAAAAGCCATACTCCTGCCATGTAGAGGTGTCTTTTGTGTGCAACAATGTTTGGGTAGGTAGTACATGTATAATTAATGGCATACAAAGGTCCAGACCCAAGAACGTTGCCCAGAATATCACACTGCTTCTGCTGGCATGTCTTCTTCCCACAGTCTTTCTGGTGCCGTTTCTTCTCAACTTAAGCGAAGTACACACACGGCCATCTACATGATGTAAAAGAAACCATGATCCATCAGACCAGGCCATGTTCTGTCATCCAGTTTTGATGCTCATGTGTCTACTGTGGGCTTTTTTGACGTAAGACAAGGGTCTGCATGGGCACTCTGACTGTTATGCACCTATGCATCCCCATACACAGCAAGCCAAGCAAAGTGCAACACAAAGAAACAGCACACAAGACTACACAACTGCAGGAGGACTGCAAAAGGGAGTGGATAAGAAACCCAAGAGCAACAGCACTAACATTTTCAGCACAGGACAACATACAGTACAACATTGGTATACACTGGTGTGAATGAATATAGTATGATGAAAGATACTGTATTCTTGCAAAAAAAAAAGATGGTAGACAGGAGGTAGACAGCAATAAATAATGGCCCAAAAATAGCATATAAGTGTAATCTTTATACACACACACACACACACACACACAGTTTTTTGCAGACAAATGTACTTGGGGTTTGAAATCTGATTGGTGCAGATTCAGTTCTAGGAAAATTCATAATCCTTATACCATTCCAGGTTAAAAAAGTGGGAAAACATGATTAGAGAAGCAAGGCAAAACACACCATCCAAATAGCACAAAGTCAAAAACCAAGAACAGGTAATTGGTACTTAGTAATTTATTTATTGAGGGGAAAATGATCCAAAATTACATAACTGTGAGAGGCAAAAGTATATGAAACTATAGGACTGGCATTTAATTTTAAGGTGAAAAGTGTTTTTGTATTTAACAGGGATCTATCAAAATCACTATTAAATGTCACAACACATTTTTGCGGAAGTGTATCATGGCATGAACAATCAAAATAAGAGTTGTCCGTCATCAAGAGAACACTGGACAACAGTGGTGTGCATGACAGGATTGCAAGGAGAAAACCACTGCTGGATGAAGCTACTAGGAAAGTATTTTGTAGCTGACACCAAAATATAATTTTTTTTCTGAGAGGCATTATGTTAGGAGAAAGGAGCAAACTGCATTCCACCATAAGCATAAGCCTTATCCCATCTGTGAAACATGGTGGTGTTAGTATCATAGTTTTGCCACATCTGGGCCAGGACAACTTGTAATCCATGAGAGAATAATGAATTCAGAATTTTATCAGCAAATTCTAAAGGAACATTTTAGAATATCTGGGCTAAAATTCCTCCAAGTCAATGCACAGAACTGATCAACAGTTACTGGGAACATTTGCAGTTATTGTTGCACTAGGAGTCACACAAGATACTGAAAGCAAAGATTCACATAGTTTTGAGACTCAAAGTTGTCAATATAATATTGGATAATTTATCTAAATAAATAAGTGGCCAAGTATAATATTTTTGGTTTTAATTTGGTTCTCTTCAACTACTTTTTAGGACTTCTGTAAATGATCTCACAGTAGATTCTGGGAACTCAGCAGGTAAAGTGATATGCACTTTTCTCATTTAGGCCAGGCAGACTGTGACTATAACATGAGGGACAAGGTGATGTTGTTACAAAGTAGCTTTACAAAATCTATATCTGTAACTAGTGAGCAAGCTAAAGGCGACAAAGGGAGGAAAAACTCCCTAAGCTTGCGGAAGAAACTTCGGGAGGAACCAAAACTCAAAAGGGGAGCCCATCCTCCTCTGATTGACCCAGAGAGTGAGAAAGAGAGTCTCTATAGAGATAACTAACAATAGAAGGCCTTCGTGTACAGACTTAATCACTGCTGAACAGCTGGCAGTCTATGGCTTACAGAGTAAGTATAGTTAAGAGTTAGTGGTGGTAGTTTTTGCTGGAATCTGTAAAAGTAGTAGTTTGAGAGTGTCTAGTCCACAACACTAGGAACTCCTCCTGTGGAGCTTTTGAACACTAATCACCCTTGGATCGGAGAACAGGAGCACATGTGGTCAGTACAAACCAGCTGAGGCTAGGGACCCCAGCGATGGCAGATCTGGGATGAAGCGGTGACCTGGTGCACCGATAGTGATCAGCTGGGCTAGACAGATGGACAGAGGCTGCCGTTGAAGAAGGTGGTCCAAGGAAAGATATGGAAGACAAACAGAAAACAATTCTGTTTAATTTTGCAGGGCACACATTAGAAATGTAACTGAGACTCCAGCATACCTAGCAATAGCAGCCTAGCTAGAAAGGGCAGAGCAGAAGGGTATAACAAACATGAAAGTGAACAAACTTTAGTGAACATGAAGATTGGTGGGGTGACAGCACCAGCATCCCAGTTTACTAGAATGCTCTGTGCCCATAACCTCCCAGCTCTACACCCTTCATCTAACAGGAAAAGGTCATTACAGAAAGCCTGACTAAATGAGTAAGTTTTTAGCATAGACTTAAAAACTGGGACCATGTCTTAAACATTATGTTCCAAAGCGGTGGAGCTTTATATGAAAAGGCTCTTCCTCCTACTGTAGCTCTCCTAATTCTGAGAAGAGACTTTGATCCAAATCAGTGTGGTGCCCTCCATACTCATACTTTTGTTACTTATTGGCCGAGTGTTATCTGGGTCTGTGGTTTGGTGATGTTGTTGACAAAGTATTTTAATAATCTTAAGAAACATCAGGTAAACTCACTAGAAATTCATGTTTTAGTAGCCAAACTAAAGAACAAACAACTCCCAAAAGTCGAGCAGCTGCGGCTGCAAACAGGAAGCGACACAGACAGGCATCTTCAAGAAAAATCTTGCAAGATTTAATTAGAGTAACACCTCCTCATTTTCTGATGTGTTGATATGAAAAGGAACAACACAGCATATTGCTACTGAGGCAGCTTTACGAGGAAATCTTTTTTTTCAGGATTAAATACAAGAATCACTTGTTTTCACACTTGTCCTGACACCTACAATGTATGTGAATGAAAATGTAGGTCAGGGCCTCAGTTATAGCATGTCTAGGGCTTGGCAAAAAAAAAAAAAAATCCCGGCAATCAAGAAACAAATAAAATAGCAAAGTCATTGACATTTCACTGCAACATCTGGGGTGGGAAAATAATAATGAAATAACGATCATTTACTACACAATTTTACTCATTATTAATGAATAAACCCTTTCTCATATCTTTTATAAGTAAACTACTCAAGTTCATAAATTCTCAGAGAACTGACAGATTGAGGTTTCGTAGTTTCATAGTTGCCCCAATTGTATGGCAGTGACACAAGTAGAAAAGTAGATTTTGAAGTGCTGCAAGACTACATATCAAGACAGAGAATGTGGCTTTGAAACAAAACAGTCTCTAAGATCTCTCTTTTGACAAGTCAGGGCTGGAAGGAAAGGCATGACCTAGCAGTTTATAATGCTTTATCTTTCAGTTGAACCAACTGAACAATTAAGCAATATATTTTATGTTCAAAACACCATCCTCAACTCCACTTTTCCTTTAAAGAAAAATATTAAATTATACTAAAAAGGCCTGCAGACATTCACATGTTTAATGGCTTTACTTGTGCACAGCCTAAAAAAAAATCTCTAGGCAGGCCCATAATCCCTTTTTCCAACGCACTGGTGTAATGTAGGATTATTCATGTGGTTGTCAAATATCCAATTGCTTATCCAGTGGTTGTTTTTGTACAAAATAAACTTCACGCAATATCCTGTTTACTACCTGCTGAAGTTAAAAGGGTTATGTGACATCATGACTTGACTCATTGCTCAGTAAATATGCACATTTAAACTTGTTTTCTCACCTCTCACAACAGAGACATATTGTTCATTTAAGTAACTCAGTGCAGGATGGGATGTATTATTACCTAGCATTATTACTTAGCACTTCTAAACACCCTAGTTTTTATCGTAAAGCGTACTACGTTTAGTGTATCGCAAGTGTACTAAGGCGCTGCAAAGCTACTAATCATACCAGAGGGGAGATTAACATCACTTAAAAAGAGATACCTTAAATGAGCACACAAGCTAATTTGGGCATTCGTTTCCAAGATCCAAGATTTACTGGTACAGATGCAAAACCGCGACAAAGAATAAAAGTATCAATTTTTGCGCACTTTTAGTTTTCTAGTTGTTGTGACGCAATATTCTTCCGTCCAGGAATTATGTTCAGTGTAGTAAATGCTCTGAATGACAGAATGGAAAAATTGCCCCCTTCTTTTGCCCCTCTCTTCTAATTTGAACTCTCCTAAGAGAGTCTTACTTTAGCCCTTCTAATGGGCTGATGTCATTATGGTTTGTGTGTGGTGTGTGTGTGTGTGTGTGTGTGTGTGTGTGTGTGTGGCGTCAGAGAGAGAGAGAGGGGGGGAGAGAGGGAGACAGGCTAAAAAAGACAGAGAATGTGTTATTCATACCAGTTTGTGCGTCTAGAGGGAAATTCAGGCCCAAGTAAACATGGTAAATGTATTCCGGAATCAGCACCACATCTCCAAACATCTCTTCACCACTCCCTTCCCTGCCTTTCCAGCATTCAGCCTTGTCTTTCCTCTGCCTATGTTTCAAAATGTTTAAAAAAGTGCACACCTGTAACACCATACATAAAACAGTTACACACGCAGCAAAATGTTTTAATCAGTTCTCTATATTCACTTTCCAAGACATCTTACAGTAGGTATTCACAAAAGACCTAAAGATCTATATTTTTTTTAAATTTCATGTCTATTTCCAAAAACAATAATGCTTTTCATGTTTAAGCCATTGTCAGAGCTCCTATTTCATTAAGGTGTAGTTAGCCAGAGCTAGACTAGGTAGATAAGGAAGACAAAAGGCTGTAAGTGTCATGGTAACAATTAGAAAGTGACAACAAATCATACTGTAAGTTTCTATGAGTGAGATCAGTCGCGTGAGAAAAAAAAACAGTCAACTGACAGCAAATACAAATGGTAGCTCAAAAGTAGATTTTGAAACACTGCAAGACTACTTTTCAAGACAGAGAACGTGTCTTGAACAGTCTGTAAAATCTCTCTGAACTATTAAGCAATATATTTTATATTCAAAGCACCACCCCAACCCTAATTCTTCCTTGTAAGGTTTCTGTCCATTGTATGGCTGTTCAGTACTAGGGTGCTTCACTTAAAGAGTTACTGTTAAGAAACATAGACCATCTATAGACCATCTCAGCCACAACATCAAAATCACTGACGAGTGACGTGAATAAAATGTGTTGTCTCATGACAGTGGCACCTGTCAGGAAGTGGGGAATATTAGGCAGCCAGTGAAAAGTCAGTTCTTGAAGTCGATGTATTGGAAGCAGTGAAAAGAATCTGAGCAAGCATAAGAATCTGAGCAACTTTGACAAGGGCCAGATTGTGACGGCTAGACGACTGGATCAGAGCATCTAAAAAAACCCAGGTCTTGTAGGGTGGTTCCAGTGTACTGTGGTCAGTACCTACTAAACGTTGTCCAATAAAGGACAATCGGTGGGCGTCAGTGTCATGGGCACCCAAGGATCACTGATGTGAACTGGTACTGAAGACTAGCACATCCAGTCCACACCAATAAGAACTGTACCACAAACGGCTGAAAAAGTTCATGCTGGAGATGACAAAGATTTCACACACAGTCCATCGCAGCTTGTAGGATATGCGGCTGCGAAGCCACAGACTGGTCAAAGTGAACATGCTGAATTCTGTGAACTCTTGAAAGTGGCTACAGTGGGCACATGAGCACCAGCACTGGACTAAGGAGCAGTAGTAGAGGGTGGTGTGGTCTGATTATTATTTTTTTTACATCATATGGACAGCCAGGTGTATTTGTGTGACTTTCCTAGAGAAGAGATTGAACCAGAGTGTGCTATGGAAGACGACAAGTTGGCATAAGCTGTGTGATGCTGGAACTGTGTCATGTGGATGTTACTTTGACAAGTACCACCAACCTAAACATTGTTGCTAACCAAGTACAGACAATGGTATTCAGCAGGACAATGTGCTTTAATACACTCCAGAAAATGTTCAAGAATGGTTTGGGTAACATGACAAAGAGTTTGTGTTGACTTAGAATCTAAGTTCGCCAGATCTTAAACAGATCGAGCATCTGTGGTTTTTGCAGAACAAGCAAAATCCATGGATGCTCCTCCTCACACCTTACAGGATCTTCTGCTGACATCTTGTTGCTAGATACCACAGCGCAACTTCTTGTGGAGGAATTATTTATATATATATATATATATATATATGTGTGTGTGTTTTGTGGAATTCATGCCTTAATGGGTCACCACTGTTTTGGTGGTAATAGGAGGGACCTGCACAATATTAGGCAGGTGATTTTAATGTTATGGTTGATTAGTGTATATTTAAAAGACGGAAACACTAACAAAGTGACATTCACTCTAGTGTGATCTAGTTTCACAAAAAGGGTGCAAAACGGTGCTGCCGCAAATCTAAGCAGTGGCCACTGACTCTGATCGTCTGATTTATGATGCAGGAGAGTCTAGCTCCAATCACAATCACCTTCACCCGCTAAAACAAATGAACTTTATCAGAAGTCTTTAAATCTTAATCTACATGCAGATTACCAGGCTGAAGTGGCACAACTCTTTTTGCTTTAATGTGACCCAGATCTGATGTTTGTATGTACACATACAGTGGGTACAGAAAGTATTCCGACCCCCTTAAATTTTTCACTTTTTGTTATATTGCAGCCATTTGCTCAAATCATTCAAGTTCATTTTTTTCCCCCTCATTAATGTACACACACCACCCCATATTGACAGAAAAACACAGTATTGTTGACATTTTTGCAGATTAAAAATGAAAAACTGAAATATCACATGGTCCTAAGTACTCAGACCCTTTTCTCAGTATTCAGTAGAAGCGCCCTTTTGAACTAATACAGCCATGAGTCTTTTTGGGAAAGATGCAAGTTTATCAAACCTAGATTTGGGGATCCTCTGCTATTCCTCCTTGCAGATCCTCTCCAGTTCTGTCAGGTTGGATGGTAAACGTTGGTGGACAGCCATTTTTAGGTCTCTC
>JBBJLS010123238.1:0-17508 GCA_037577275.1 Bryconaethiops microstoma | reverse complement strand
TATATATATGCTATCTACAATAAACATTTAGAATTTGTTTTACCTAAAGTCAACAAATTTAGAATTTGATACCTGCAACACACTCCAAAAAAGTTGTGACAGAGGCAAAGTAAGCCTGAAAAGGTTTTAGAACTAACTTTCTGAAAGGTTCCTCAATTAGCAGATTGACTGGTAAAAGGAACAGGTATCAGTCACAACACCAGTAAAGACCTTCCAAATGTAAAGAAACATAAATATTTATTATTTACAGTACACTGATATGCAGTAATAATGAGTAGTCCCATCTTCTGCACACATCAGATCAGATTCCTGAACTACATTACCCATAAGCATGATGATCAATTCAGTGATACAGGACTTTGTCCCCTCATTAAGAAAATATAAAATTATGTCTAAACAGAGTTTACATTTTAACATTTCAAAGAAAGTAAGAAATAAAGCTCTGCCCTCATTACAAAGTCCACAGAATTTGGCCTCAGGTTATACTTGCAAATTTTACACATCATAGTGAGGTCTACGTGACTCACATTAATTGTGAAGAACTGGAAATTGACTGGCTGACAACTTATGATATGACTACAGTTTCATTCCTCTCAAACTCTCCTGTCATTGTTCAACAGTGTAAAAACACTCTCCAAGCCCTTACAAACTTTCAGAACATATAATCAGAAAAAATATATTTATCTGTAACTCACCAAAATATTAGACATATAAAATGTGATCATAAACAAAATGAGGAATCAACTATCAATTGATCATAATTCAATACAAAATATTGAATCTGGCAATTTATCTGTTAAAACTGCAGAGGCCAAAAAGGTCCAAAATACAATCTAAAGTTTTGTGTAAACAGATGCGTGAAAGAAACAAAAGTTACATTATATATAAATCTGAACAACAAAAAATATCCAGTCATTTAACTGAAACATAAATCACCCTGGCTATAAAAAGTACAGTTTGTGCACCAGTGTTAAAAGCTACACTCATTTTTACAGTACTTTACTTCTCAATTAAGTGACATTCCTCCTTATAGGCCCGTGTTGGTGGGTTCTGCCTCCAGTTCAGCCACTAAGAAGGGCAGCTTCTTTCTAAGGATTTGATAGAATTCTTCTTTCACAGCTGATCCTCCTGAATTCAGAGCTCTGTACAAGATCCTCATTTGATCCTGTGATGGTCTTGTTCTTTGCATGTTTTCGTACATTTCCTTAGTGACCATATTTTTACTAAGTAGACAGTCTGCTATCTCCATCACTGAGGAAACTTGGCCAATAAGTTTTTCCCTGTTGTTATCCACAAAGTCAACACCTTAAAATAAAAATGATGAAGAAATCAAAGTGAATTATACAAGACCATTATGCTGGGGTTATGCTGGAGTTTGCTTGCTGATAGATACCCAGGGACTTGTTTTAAAATACTTCAACACTGACCTGAAATAATAATTTCAGGTCAGTGTTGGGTAATAAAAGCAGCCTGTTTCCTGATTGATAAAGTGGAAAAAGGACATGAATAAATTAATTCTTTTTTCTGTTATTACTGCATAAATATTAGAAGTGGACCTCAGGGAAATGTGTTTTTACATAATTTGCAATTGATGTGTTCATCCTTCTTGAGGACCTGGCAAATAACATTCTGCAGAAAGAATGCACCATTCAGGACTGTGGTGATTTTTAGATCATGAAGACAAATGAGTGGATATTATCTTTCCAGGCAGCAAAGAAAACACAATATGATGCAAGCCATGACTATAAAAAGTAAGTTGTGTCCTTTCTACTGTGACATTTTATACTGAACAGATTTTTTCCCATTTCTGGCCTTTCCTTGCCATCCGTGCCCCAACTCTTACTGACTGTAACACACTCGCATGCAATATATTTTGTACTTCATTTTGTACTTCTAAAACGTGTGCCTACACATGATCAAACCTCTGTTAAAATAATACAGTCAATGACATTTCTTCTGATTGTCAAACAATTGTGTCTCTTCTGGCAATTTATTACAAATAACAGTTATTACAAATAAACTTCCTGCTGAACAGTGTGCAGGTCAAAAAAGATCTCTCACACATTGAGGCATGGTCTCTGAAGGTGTGCTGTGTTAAGTGGCACTTGCATTCCTCCACTTCTGATACTCTTGTGCCCACTGCATTCACTTTGGGTGGCGGATCAGCCAGGGCACTGACTGTTCTGCAGTTACACAGCCCCTTATACAGCAAACTGTGATGCACTGTTTGTTCTGACACCTTTCTATAACAGCCAGCATGATTTTTTTTCAGCAGATTATGCTACAGTAGCTCTTCTGTGGGATCAAACAAGATGGCTTAGCCTTTGCTCCCCACACAAGTGCACCTTGGGTAGATACTGGACACTGCATACTGGGAACACCCCACAACACCTGAATTTTTGGAGACGCTCTGACCTAGTCATCTAGACATCACAGCTGGTGGCTCAGATCTGTAAACTTGTCTATTTTCCTGCTTCCAATACATCAAGTTGTATTGAGATTGTAACGAGATAATGTTATTCATTTCACCTGTCAGTTGTTTTGATATATGCAAATTAGTCTGAAAAGCTCATTCACATGCAACCAATTCAGTAATAGTTAAAACATTCTTAGGCAAATTATTTTCTGAAGAGCAAATTTGGGAATGAAATTCACAGACATTTTATGAATGAGGCCTCAGGAGTTAAAACATCTTACCTGTTCTCTTGTTGAGCATGGCTGACTCAGTCCGATCAACTAACATGACGAGGCAGAAACCAAATGAAGGTTAGACACATTTTCTTTAAATAGTGTAATTACTCTAATGTACTTTACATGCTAATTTAACCATTAAAAGACCATTTCACGCCAAACATACATGCAATTCCGAATCAAGTTTTGCGATAAGCAACTAAGAATTACTTGACTGAAGCTAGAAACCTTTGGTAGTGGATTCAGTTCCAATTGGCTGCAGTCTCTAAAGAGCTGCATGGGAATGAGAATAGCAGTAGTACCATGAAACTGCAGTAATTCACAGGTATGGTGCCAAAATTAAAAACCTTCTTGCAGTGACAACAGGAAACTTCAGAACTTTCGTTCATGTATTTTAAATGTAAAGCTTCAGGTAAGGTGGTAAAATGTGCGATTTTTTTTCTAAATGAAACAAAAAACCCCACTTTTTATTTGTATTGTAAATGTCAGCTGGACGCAAGCTTAATCAACAACACCTGTGTTTACCTAAAGGTGAACTGTCTGTTTGCATTTTGTTGGTAAGATATTCTTACTGGATAACAAGCCTGAAGTTAGAGTGAAGTCTTTTTTCGCTTGAGATTAATAGATTAGCAGGCATAGCAAATGTGTCTTTTCAAGGGCATTTTGAACACATTTTTTTCTCTTTGTTGAGCTGCAATCCATTTGTCGAGACTATGTTATATGGTTTATTTGACCTTCTAATGCATACTAAACACGTTTAGGCTCTACGTGAAACCTTTTCTGATCCCCCAATCTGTTATGCATTTTAGTTGTAGACCTAATACATTTTTTTTTATTGTTCATTCAAATTTGGCTGACTATGCTATGGAGGGAATCAAGATAAGTCAATTAGATTTACATACTGTTTTCATAAAAGTAATTAAATACAAAGGTCTTCATTTATTTTAGTTTAGCTGAATTAATTGTCTTTGACGCATTTGTTTCCCCAATTTTCTCCACAATTTATTCCAATGCCACCTGTTTGCTAGGACTTATTACTACTGAGAAGTTGAAAGTCAACAAATGGAAATATTTTAGACTAGAAGGAGGCAAACTAAATGTCTTCATTAGATTATAATTTGGACAGCAGCATGTCTCAGTCTCCTGGAACTATTAATAGTGAATTAATAATTAACTGCTTGGTATCCTAACATTTTGATCACTGTTTTTCCTACACATATTTCCAGAAAATAAATAAAAAAGCAAAAGGTTAGGCAACAGAGTCAGCCTATCTAGTAATTATTAGTAATAAACATGCAGTTCTATTTGACCGGTAGCTCTACATATTAATTATTTAATGTTTATAGTAAGTAATGTGAAAAAGTATCACATAAGTGATAAATGTAATCACTGTCATATTCTTTCTAATAAATAAAAAAACTATAATTAGACTACAGGCTACCTGTAAGAAAACAATGGTGAGGCTACCTGTGAGAAAACAATGGTGGGGCTTCCACACTTCAGTGCCATCATCATCCAAAAGGCTAACTGTGATACTTTCAGACTCAGCGTGCACCACAAAGGAAGGGTGGTAGTTTGGATCATGGTCACGCTCAAATGTCTCAACCTAAGGAAACAAGGGCCTGATGAATGGAGGGATCCTCTGAGCTGCTTATCCTAACCAGGGTGGCAGGGGGGTGCTGGAGCCTATTCCAGCAGTCACAGAGTGAAAGATGGAGAAACAACAGGTCACCATCCATCACAGGCCAGATACACAGACAACCCATTCACCTAGGGGCAATTCAGGAAACCACAGTACCGAATTGAAACCCACCCATGGATGGGAAAACATGCGAACTCTACACAGAAAGGACTTTTGGGAACTGAACCCAGGACATTCTTGCTGTGAGATGACACTGCACCACTGCACCAATGCACCACCATACCACCCAGTAAAACATTTTAGTTTGGAAAGTCTGGATTCTATGTTAATGATGAGCCTGTTGTCAAGGTGCAGGCTGTTGTTTACCTCTGGCTGTGATTCATAAGGCTCACAGGATACCCTGTAATTCATTCCAGGTGTCAGTTTACATTTGGAGCTGGTCCTTATATGTGTGAAGTCTGTACACTGACTCTTCACCTTCAAAAGCAGAAAAACTAAGATTCATGGAGACATTCATTTAAAGCAAAACTAAGAATTCCAAAACAAAGGGAAGCACCAGCTGAGTAATAACAACAAATGACCTAACAAGCCAGTGGTGTTTTCCTCTTCATACATGACAACATAGTGAGTCTTAAAATTAAAAAAAATGTCTTAAACAAAGTGCGTTACCTCTGCGAGTGGCACATTCGCTGGCAACAAGTGGATATGCAGTTCTCTCAAGTTTTGTCTACTAGTTATTAGTTTGTAGAAAAGAAGCACTTGGGCACTGATGGGGCTGGCAGAGAATATCCTGGTGAGGAGGCCAAAGAGGGAAAGGCCTTGCACAGCAATGATTACATGTGTGTTTGTCACAGTCAGAGGATTAATGATCTCTACATTTCCATTAGTGATATGTGCTACAGTAAGTCCTCCCTTCGCTTCTGTAACATGTCAACAATCACAAAAAAATACATTCATTAATGGACGAGGAATTTACATGGAATTTATTTGCTTTAAATAAAGCAGTTGCTTAAACTTCAGACATTTAAATATGTGTTCAAATATGTGTTTGTAGCCAAAATTTTCTGTAAAAGAAACCTGGTTGGAGATAATGATCTTTTTTTTTTAAAATCATACTATGTATTTCAAAATTATGTAATGTATAAATTACATTATAAATTCAGTACAACCTCAATGTTTTCAAATAATGTATACAATACTTTTCAAAAACAAAAATAGAGGCCTTATTATAAATAAAGTACAAATATTAGACTCAAGATTTGGTTTGAAAGCTAAGGGAAAGAGATTAAGACTGGATTTGATGTTGGTTTATGGATGGGGAGAAGAACCAAATCCAGCAAGAACAGAACTGCAGAAGTCCAAGCGGACTGAGATGGAAGCAGATGGGAAAGACATTTTGGGCAAAATTGTGCAGGTGAAAAAATGATTTAAGATGAAGCTAGCATGAGCATAACATAACATGTTACAAAAACACTTTCATTGGGAGTCTTATCACTCATTAATCTAAGGAGTATTGATTTTTGATAAGCATTTTGATAAGTTTCTAAATGCTAGTGGGACAGATTTGCAATTTAAAAAAATTTATTTGTAGATGTAAATAAATGTGGGTGTCATTCACATAACAGTAAAAATTAAGTTTATGATGTGAGGTAAAGTATCCAAATAGTAAGGTGTGAACAGATAGTTTAGATAATTATAGATAATTCTAGTATATTGTTTATACAAACATTAAAATACCTTTTGATTGTAATATTTCAACACACACAGTTTTCAATGTTTTTTTTTATTTCAGACTTTGGAATGAAAGTGCTATTCAAACAATTTTAGTTGTTGAAGTTATTATCCAAACATGTAACACTTTACTGTTTTCTGTTTTAAATGAGCATCATTTAGGATCCTTTGACCAAGGAAAACTTTATTTCTGCTTAATCATTATTTAAACAAAATTATTAAGATTAAAGCTGGTGAAAAATGGAACTTACCAGAACTCATCTCGCAGTGTGGGAGATGCAGTTGACACAGTGAACCTTCAAAGCATTTAACATCATACAGAGGTCCTACAGGCTGCATCTGACTTAAACCATCCAACAGATGGGGATCCCAGCGCTCTATTCCATACAGCACTTCCCCTTTCCCCTTCAACTCAAACATAAGGTCAGTAAACTTGCACTGAAAGTGACCGGCATGAGAGCACAGAAACCTGCAGAGCAGGAGAAAAATTTAAAGTGCATCAAATAAAACATGAATAATATGTTACTCTTTTCTTTGAAAAACAAACTATTATAATACCTGTATATACTTTTGTCTGTCATATTCACACTCTTCATGTCAGGAATGAATACTTCAGCAGCTGCTGGGGGCTTCTAAAATAACAGAAGAAATCTACAATGAAACATGTTTAAATAAACAGGATTCTCGAAGGGTCAATTCACAGTCTTTTTCCTTCTAATTCTTAGACATCACAGATTCAATTCACTAACTACTTTGAATCAGAATCTAACTCGTTGTATATTGATGAGCTATGAAATCGGCTCACCCGCTTCAAATCACAAAGTGTGTTTGCCAATCAACCGGATGTGGTAGAGTTTAATAACACTGTTTGCAATGGCCACTCACTCTCTGCTGCCTTCAAAATAACAAGATCAAACTAACACAATTCACCTTTAGTGTTGCAATACTACAAGCAGAAGTCTAGCTTCTCATTGTTTTCTTTCTTCTAGACTCTGCAGTGTATAAGACATGCCTGAGATTTTTGGTGAATCTTTACGCACATTTGTAAATTTGAAGCCTAATTCTGAGCACAAAGGGAGTTATCTGATAGCTTATAACAGTCTGCCGAGCTTGACAGAGAAATCACATTGTTTATGTCCATGATAAGCTTGAATATCTTTATATTTTAATCTTTTTAGTTTGTGTTCTGTATTGGTCTCCTCTGAAACTCCTAGTAAACTTGATTCAGTATTATGCATCTGTCCATATCTGAAAGTAAAGAGGACTGTTTGGGTGGATGCAGGGGCTGTCCATCAAAAGGTGAAGAATATGGAAGGTTCACACCCACAGCAAAATAAGTATTAATGTATTAATGCTGTTTTTAAGTGTTACCAATTTTTGGAAGGTTACTAAAATGTATTAAGTGGTTTGCTGAGTTTTATGTCAGAAATAAAACAGCGTCTTTAACAGATGCAGACTATGCCATTTTACTGACTGTTGTTCTCACATTTGCTTGATCTGACTCGTCCAAAGGCTCCATCTCTACATGAGGGAAAAAAAACACACGTGGTTAAAATAATTTGATCACACTTACTTTCTGTATAATTTACTATATTTATAGTATTACTATTTAAAACATTACTATGACAGCTGTGACTCAAAACTGAGGCAGATGCTAATGTTCCTCTTAATAAAGTATTTTATCCATGACATCTAAAAGGTTTTGCAGGTAGAACGGTAGAATTTTGCCACGCAGCTCTTTCTTCTATGTCTTTATGATGTGCTTTGAGTCAACCCAGTCTCATGACTTTTCGTGAAGCCATCACGACATAAAATCTATTCAAACATGCTTCAATCACGCTTTAGGCCTTTTTTTTCGTGCTACGAGAACGCTTCACTGCCGGGTTGGCCATTCGCCTGCACGACAGTACCACAAGATTAAGCATTCTCCTAGCACAAAAAAAGGCCTGTTTGAATAGATTTTATATCGTGATGACTTCACGAAAAGTCGTGAGACCGGTTGTTTGAGTACAAGGTCACTGCTACCATCAAGCTGAGATAAAACTGTGAGCTATCTTTTATTTTAAATCAACACAACGTAATATTTAACAGTTTATCAAAGTCAGCTGTGTCAGCAAGACTCACTTCTAGATTATGTATATGAGTAACCAGAAAGGAAACTGAAATTAGTGTGAAAAAGTCAAAGTTTAACACAATAAACCAATATAAGGGGTGTCAAACTCTGGTACTGATTTCCTTCTGGTATTCTAAACTGAACTCTTCAGTGTGTGTGGCACCATTATTGTCATGGCCAGGAAGCTGAAGTAATGCAGGACATAGAAGATTTGGGTTTATGTAGACAAAAAACAAAAGACAAAAAAAAAGGTTTGAAAAAGAGAATATCAAAAGATTAATCAAACATATAACCCCACAGAAATGGGAGAAAAACTCTATCTATATTCAAAGACAAAAAAATGCAAACCACATTTTAAAAACATTACTCTGGAAACAGATCAATAACAATAACTGACTCAATAACCTCTTGGATCAATAACGTTTTCTGATCTTTTTTTTTCAAAGCCCAAGTATTTTTAATACTATGACACTGTGTTAAATACATTGCTAGTGGATATTCTGAGTGTTCTTTTACACAGTAATAATGCTCAGATTAAGCTTTGTCATCCCAAAATTCTGCATGTATTATAGTAACCATTATAAAAGTTCACATACGCTGGTTGCCCCCATATTTTGCCCAGTAAAATATCAGCGACAATTTGAAAGCTGATTTTGAAGCTTTGATAACTCAACAGATGTGAAGTCTTATTTATTTTATTTGACATGACAGAATATTTTACAGTTAAATATTTTACAGTCAGCTGTTTCTGTAAGACTCACCACTGTGTGTTCTACTTCTTATGAGGGACCGAAACCAGGACCAGGGACGTGATCCTCCATGAACCCCTGGGAAAAGGACAGAAATGGAAACTAGCTTGAAAAAGTCAACATTCAACACAAAGAAAACAATATAACATCAGGTGTGTCAAACCCTGCATGTGCTATGTTACACAGTGAGGTCCTTATAATACAATAAACTGAACTGTGTGTGTGTATGTGTGTACAGTACATTCCAAAATGCTTCTAGTTTGCATTTTTTATTTAATTTAATATAATGTGAATAACATCTGTTATTGCAATTGTATTGCCTGCTGCATTTTAATGGGCTACTGGCAATCATATTTTTTTATGTGCCGAAGAGAATGGTAGGTAATTGGAGTAAATGTTGTGTAAATGCATCACATTTCAAAATTTTGTCAGTTACAGTGCACCCATGGATGAAACGTTTAAAAAGTTGGTGTCCAAAAAAATGGTGTTGATGCAGGGTGTGAAATTCGTAAAGTCTGAAACAAAATACTGACTAGTGAAGTTTCACATGAAATCGTCAACCAAAATCTGGTTGAAAGTGAGTGAAGTGAGTGTTGTTAATTTAATTCAACATGACAGAATATGTTTTCATTAGTCAACTGAGTCTGCAAGACTCACCTTTATGTCTTCTATGTTGTCTGGAAGCTGTTGTGATAACATCACTTTCACAAGATTCTATTCCAAACAGCACAGGAAAGGAAATGGAAAGTCACACTAACACCAATGAAACCAATTTAACATGTCAAACCCCGCTACTTTGTTACACAGTAAGATCCTTTTAATTACTTACTTCCACTTAGAAAATCAATAAAAAATGTTTTTTTATGCAGGGTTGTTCAAACTTTCATATGACTGTTCACAGAGATGTACAATATCAGAATCATATCAGGTTTAGAAATGTCTTAGATTTGACTGATCAGTAGTTGAAATATTTATGGTATGCCAAAAGAGCAGAAGGTTTAGCTGAGGGTGGACTACTGTACTAAATTCTGAGCATTTCACTTATTTGATTCATTTCACTGCAATATTCCACAAATAAATATTTATCTGTAATTTTAATATGGCTGGGGATCATTTTCTAAATGTCATCAACAAGAGAAAAAATAAGTCCCATAAGTGGGAAATTTGCATTATTACAGAAGCAAGTGGACAGTACAAAAGATAATGCATGATGAACACAGAAATATTATACCCAAAAAATGTCATATGTTGCAACAGAAATATTGCGCACACAGGAGAAACTATTTCACTTATCAGTCTGTGGTGTCTGTTTGCTTGCTTGTGTCTGCGTGGTCAACTGTGATGTGTTGGTTGTGAAGTTTGACAGCAGTTGGAAGAAAAGACCTGTGGAATCTTCCCTTCCCATACTGTGGGTGCAGCATCCTGTCACTGAAGGAACTGCATTGGTTGGGAGATGTTGTTCAACAGGGATGACAGCTTAACCACCATTCTCCTGTCACTCACAACCTCCACTGGGTCCAGAGGGCATCCTAGAACAGAGCTGGCTTTCCTGATAAGCCTGTTCAGTTTCTTTCTCCAGTGGAGATGCTGCTCCCCCGTAGACCACACCATAAAAGATGGCTGATGCGACTACTGAGTCCTAAAAGGCCTTCAGGAGCGGACCCTGCACTCCAAAAGAACTGAGCTTTCGCTGCAGGTACAGCCTTGCTTTGTCCTTTTTTGTAGAGAGCATTTGTGTTATGAGTCCAGTCCAATTTATTGTTCAAATGAACACCAAAGTACTTATAGTTTTCCACAGCCTCAGTGCCCATACCCTGAATATTCAGTGTTTGCAGTGGAGGATGTTTGTGCCTGTGGAAATCTACCAACAGCTCCTTGGTTTTTACAGTGTTGATCTGGAGGTAGTTCTGCTCGCACCAGTCTACTATGTCCCTGGTCAGTTCTCTGTACACCGACGTCTCCATCAGTGACGAGGCCGACAATTGCCGAGTCATCAGAGAATTTCTTCAGGAAGCAGATGGTGGTGTTGTGAGAGAAGTCTGCAGTGTAGATGGTGAAGAGAAACGGCGTCAGAACCATTCCTTGTGGGGCACCAGTACTGCAGACAACCCTGTCCGACACACAACTCTGGGTTCTCACATACTGTGGTCGGTTAGTGAGGTAGCTCAGAACCCATGTTGTGTGGTGATGGTCCACTCCTGTGTACTCCAGCTTGTCCCTCAGCATTGTGGGAAGGATTGTGTTAAAGGCACTGGAAAAATCAAAGAACATGATTCTCACAATGCTCCCAGTGGTCTCCAGGTGAGAGAGGGAATGATGTAGGAGGTGGATGACAGCATAATCCACTCCAATGCCAGGTTGGTAGGCAACGACCCACGACTTGGCTACCAGCTGCCCCCTAAAAAAGAGTGGGGGTGTCTGTAGCAGATGTTGGAGACTGCATCAGGGAAGGCAGTATGGGGGGAGAGGCAGGGGCAGATGAATCAAACCTGCTGAAAAAGTGATTTAGATCATTTGCCAACCTCACAGCCCCCACCGGCAGAGAGTTCTGTTCTTTGTGGCCTGAGATGGTTCTAAGGCCTCTCCAGACTGCAGATATTATTCTGTTGGAGCTGGTTTTCCATCCACTGCCTGTAGCTGTCTTTCCCATCCCTGATCAGTATTTTCAGCTCTCTCTGCACCCTTTTCAGCTCCTCCTTGTCTCTTGATTTGAAGGCCCTCCTCTTCTGCTTGAGGACAGCCTTGATTTCTGGAGTAATCCAGTACTTCTTGTTTGGAAAACACTGCATAGTCCTGGTGGGTATGGTGTTATCCACACAGAAATTAATGTAGTCCATAACGCAGGTCACAAGGCTGTCTATGTCCTCCCCATGGTTGTCACAAAGCATTTCCCACACAGTACACTCAAAACTCCTTTAGAGCCTCCTCGCTCTCATCTGACCATCTTTGTACTGTGCTGGTGACTGCTGGCTCCCTGCACACTAAGGGCTCATACACAGGGACAAGGTGCACCAGGTTGTGATCTCCCCAGGGGAGGGAGAGGTGATGAACTGTATGCTGCTTTTGTGTTGGCAAACCGTAAGTCCAGTGTTTTATTGTCTCTGGTGGGGCATGTCTCATACTAGGTGAAAGTGGGCAGTGTGGCGTCAAGGGTTGCATGATTATAGTCATCCTATATTAAAAACAGGGCTTGTGGAAATTGTGTTTGCGGCAACAACATGCGAGAATTCCCTGGGGAGGTAGTATGGTCACATGCTAGCAGCTAACAGCTCAATGTCTCTACTGCAGAGTTGTTTTTTCACAGTGATGTGCCCAGGGTTACACCATCTGTTGTTCACAAACAGTGCCAGTCCCCTCCTTTCCCTAGTCCTGTCCACCCACAGCAGCTGAAATCTGGGCAGCGTCATGCTCATATCCGGAGTTAGCAGTGTTAGCCACGTCTCCATTAGCATCATGACGCTACACTGCCAGAATTCAGTCTGGAACAGGGTTAGCGCTGCTAGCGTGTCCATTTTGTTGGGGAGAGATCTTACATTTCCCATAATGAGGGGAGAGATGGTCTGTCTCGTCTCCTTCTTAGGTGACAATGTTCCCTCCCGGCTCAACACCCGCTTCTCTTCTTCCTCAGCTAGCTGGGGAAGTCAGGTCTGTCTGCCACCAGCACCGCTGCGGGGTCTCCAAACGTGGGTGAAAAAAGTAAAAAATACCAAACAAAAATGGCCAAAACTAGCACAAAATGGTAGACTTGCTGGGGGTGCCGGAAGTATATATCGGATTTCATTCATGAAGAAAGATGACCGCAGTGGTATTTGCAGTGTCTGATCATTTCATAAAAGAGTGGAAATACCAGCGAAACATTTCAACACAGTTTGTGCCAAAATTCCAGAAATGCCATGTGTTTTACAGAAGTGCTGCTGCTTCACTACCGAGCAGCACATCTGTTACTGAGTGTAAATATTTTATGTTAAAATAAAGTTATCCTTATGCTGGCTGTCTTAGCAGATTTCTGATGACTGATTAAGTTTTTTGATGACTGACTGTTGCTTTGACTTTACAGCAGCTACTCAAATTGCCCATCAGCTCAGGACAGTTTATTTTATCATTCAGTTTTGTATTTGAAGACTTTATTTGCCAACACCGATAAATGCCATCCTTTAAAAAAAACCAGTCACTTCTTGACATTGTAATGAGGAAATGGGTGTTATTGAAAACAGAAAACAAGATGCCAAACAAGAAAAAAACAGAACACAGACGTAACTGGGAAAATAACTTAGGATAAACACAAGGCAAAGCAAAACAGAGTTTAACAGGGAAGGGCTAGGGCTAAACAGAGATAAACAAAGCAAAAAACAGAGGACAAACATGGAGGCAAAACACAAAACAAAAACTAAGCTAAGAATCACTGAGGCAAGAGCAAAAACCACTGGTGCATTAATCACAGACTAAAACAGGACTGAAAAAGGAGCAGTTCAGGATGCATTTCACTGGGTGTTGTACTTGTATAATTATGCATGTGACAAATAAAGAATCTTTAAAAAAAGTAGAGGGAATATCTAGTAACTGGAGAAACACCTGGACAGGGGAGGAGACATGAGCAAGACACAGGTGAATAGGATAAAAAGGGACCTGGGCTGAGGTGGGCTATGACCAAAACAACAACAAACAAACATGGAAAGACAGACATATGGCAAGGGGTAAACAGTAATAGACACAGAAATAGTAGGTAACCCTAAATACAGTTTATCACAAAGGTCTTTGTTGTCCATTTCCAAGGCAGTGTGAGTTCATGTTTTCAGCTGAAAACACCAGTAGTGTTCTTAAACATAACCCACAAAAAACTTGTTCAGTGAAATCAGTGTGCAGTACTGCACACTGAGGTGACACTACAAATCTGTGACTCTTCAGTCATAGATGTGATGTCACCTTTAAAGATGGATCATTTTGAAATGAAATCTGCAGTTATCAGCTTTTGCCAAAAATGACAATTGGAAAAGTTTTGAAAACTGAAGTCTTCCTTTAGTATTTAAACTTTGAACAGATTTGGAATTGTTGTCAAAGACCCAGTGCTGCGGACTGAGACATATCGATCCATAGTCAGAAGTTTTACCTGATAGTGATGTCAACGAGCCATAACCAGAACTTCCCAGTGACAATGTATCTGACTTCTCTCCTCTCACTGGAAAATATAATGAAGAGCATAAGGATAAAAGGGAACAAGAATATATACAACCATTTCAAGATTATGAGATAAAGTGCCTGATTTAACAAATACATAAATGCATGAAAAGGCACCATTTAATCTAATTAGAACTGGTCAATAAATTTCATGAAGTGGAAATTGCTGATGTATGCTAGTGTATTTTATAGCAAATAATTTCTGGTGAAGACAGTGAAGCAATATTTTACAGGGTAGAGGAATGAGGAAAAGAACTATGATTTAATGAAACTTTAAAAATGTAGTGAAACATCTGAAATAGGACTGTGGCAAAATTTCTGCCCACTGTTTACCAGAGAGAATCAAGAAAACTTTGCATTTATATTTTAAAACATCAAATAAAAAATGCCATTTATCTGTAAAATAATCTGTAATACTCACTGTTTGGTGTTATTCTCATGCTCGCAGACTTTTCTAAGCACAGAGATTCAGGAATTGATGTTTTAGAGCCAGATCCAGAGGGGTCTCTGGAGCATGTGGTTCCTGGACCTGATTGTGATCTCAATGAACCTCTCACAAAAGACGGATCTGATCTCTTCTCCCTGCTTACTGCAATCATGAAAAAAGAGAACCATTTTGTTCTAGAGATTCATACATGAGTAACTCAGACTAAAGTCACACGTGGGTCACTTGCAGACCGAATTGCAGCTCAGTTCAGTCTAGCCTTAGATTAACCGGCACCTAAACTCCGACTAGCCCTTAACTGACTTGCAAATTGACATGTACTTGCAACTGAAGACAATTTAAAATACATTTTTAAAAACTTAATTTGAAAGCCACATGCCTTGTTTATCTGTCCACTCTTTTGTCTTTTTGATCCTCAGGCCCCCACAAACATAACACTTCAGCTCTACAATTTAAAATGTTTGTCCACCCCTGTTTTTAAGCATTTCTAGACTTGAACTCGACATGCTGATATTAACACCAAATATAATTTCGATTTAAATATATCGTATATTGTGTTATTTCTTTAAAATTGCCCCCCAGAGACAAATAAAATTTTGTGAATTGAATTTAATTATACTTTATACCAGTTAATAAACAACAGATAACTACTGCAGTGATACAGCGGTAAGTCTGGTGCAGTAGAAGCCATCTGAGCTATTACAGTAATGCAGTCCAATCAGACTGTGTTTTAAGGAAACAATGACTCATTATGTTTTCCACAGTAACACCTTGTTCTACCAGGTAAAATATAAAATGAAACATTTTACACAGATTTTTTCGATTCAGCTGCTCATTACTATATGCATCTCTCATTGCTTTCATATAGAATTTAAATGTTGGAGCAGTACACTTGTCTACAATTGTCCCAGTGATTCAGACAAAAAAAGCTTTGGTGTTTAAAATGGAAGAAGCTGTTTTTCTGATGAACTGTTTTACCTCCATATTCATCAACAGCTGTTTAGTCATCAATGTGGTCATGTGAGGGATTTACCTTTCTTTATACACACCTAATTAGGGACGTTTTTTGAGGAATTCCTCCCTTCTTACTGCCCCTTCCTCAGTTCAGACGAGTTATTTTCAGCATGTTTCATACCTTTCAACATGTCTTTACTGACTGCAAACACTGTCAGACTAACAAAAATGCCAATTTGGTTTTTATTTTTTACAAACATTTATTTTGTATTGTTTTGATGCTCTTTTAAATTAGTCTGAAGTGTAAAGATTGTAAAAATTGTGTGACTGTAAAAGGTACTGCCAAAAAGAAATGAAATGAAGAAACTAGTAGACTAGTAGAAAAAGATCTTTCGAATTTACATAATTTAGATGTTCCTATAAAAATCACATTAATAAAACACATTATCTCAGCACAACTGCTGTCTTTCAGTTTTGCCAATTTGCCAAGAACTGTGTTAATGTGCAACCAATTGGCTCATTTGAATTGCAAGTAGCATTTTCTTCAGTGTAATTTTGTGCCATTAGATTTCATAGTGCTACTATTATAATCTGTTCAAATTCATCTTTAGTGGGTAACAAAATAAACAAACACTTTCAGGACAGTCTATCACACCTAAGCTGCTTTTTATTTTTGGATAGTCTTGCTTTAAACAAAAACAGTTTATTGCTTGATAAATATTATTTTGGTGGCATTGTATGAGTTAAATATTTTAAGTAAGTTTTGGCTTTTGCAGGATAATTCTTATTCTGCTCAGAAATTACAGGTGAAATTATGCAGTCTATGTTATTTTATATGTAGTGCTTATATATTTTATGTCTTTATTATTTTATAACAAAACTAAAACTAAAATAAAGCCCCTAACGTCCTATGATTTTGCAGATCTAACCTCCAACATTTTGCACCCCACCATCTCCCTGTATCCGCACTTCCATTTTTCAGCCTGATCGCCACTCATAATTCAGAAGACTCCCAGATCTTTAACCCAGCCCCCGGCCCCCCGGTTTTTTCTGTCCGAAACCGAAAATGAGGAAACACTGGGCCAAAAACCGAAACCGAAATACTGAACGGAATAATTATACGAATTTTTTGTAAAGTCAGGCATTGCAATTGCATAAATTAATATTCATGGTTAAAAGAATACATCTGTTACAATACTATGAAAATATTTATTTAACATTCAAACAATGCACAATATTTAATTAAAATATTTTACTTGGCCCCACTCATGAATAGTCTAAAAGCAATATAGCTGAAATATTACACAATTAAATACATTCTCTTATAAAACTAGTGAATTCAAGTGCATTTTAATATTCTGAATGAAGTGCAGGAACAAAGTGCTTTAAATACTGTTGAAAGATATAACAACATTCTCCGTAGGCCTATAACAAAATAAAAACAAAGACTGGCATAGCCAGTGTTGGACTGGCCATCGGGCATACCGGGCAAATGCCCGGTGGGCCGACGGTAAATATGGGCCGTCCAGGTAAATTTGGGCCGGCGCAGAATCCCGTCAGCATTCCCGCCGAAAGAACAATAGTGAGTGGGGCCCCGGCTGCGCGGAATCTGTCAACAGCAGCACCCCCCTCCCGGTGGAACGGCATCGAGAGCGGCCCCGGGCCAGAATGTCGAAATACGCCCACACGGCAGACTTGTTGACTCTAATCCAATCTGGTGTGTGCAGATTGCGGTTGTTGATTGCGTCATCACTGTTTTGGTCGTGTTAAAAAAAATTCGGCCGAAACCGAAAACGGCAAAAAATGCCGAATGTTCGCTGCATCCCTACTAATATTGAACTCACCCATCGATGATCTCATTTGCTTTTGTCTCTGCCACTTCATCTCATTTTCTGCTCTCCTCTTTTCCACCTCCTGTAGAATCTTTCTGGCCATTTCAAAATGGCGTCCACTGTTTGCTGCCACCATCTCCTCTATCTTCTCCAGCAGCTCTGTGACCTGAGAGTCA
>JBBJLS010123229.1:0-17509 GCA_037577275.1 Bryconaethiops microstoma | reverse complement strand
ACACACACACACACACACACACACACACACACACACACACACACACACACACACACACACACACACACACAGACTCTCTCTCTCCCTCTTAATGCTCTTAATGCTCCAGTAGACTGAGACATTCTGGACACCATGCTTCAACTCTGTGGACCCAGTCTGTGGAAGAACCTTTTCTATTCCAGCATGACTGTGTCTCAGTGCACAAAGCAGCTCCATGAAGACGTGCTGGAGGAGTTCAAACGTGGCTCTTTCAGCATGACAGTGATCCCAAACACACCGCCCGGGTAATGAAGGAGTGGCTTCGTAAGAAGCATTTCAAGGTCCTGGAGCGGCCGAGCCAGTCTCCAGATCTCAACCCCATAGAAAATCTTTGGAGGGAGTTGAAAGTCCATGTTGCTGAGCCACAGCCCCAAAACATCAGGATACCGAAAAGATCTCTAATAATAGTGCTGATAGCACAGAAGCAGCTTTTACACTGAAACCACTACAGCATTACTATTTTTTTTTTTTTAATATAATCAAGTCTAATGCGGAATCCAGTAGGGTAAGTTATCAGACTTTTTGACATTTGTTTTACAGTCACTGTTTTAATACTCAGAAATTATTTTTATTTCATTTACAAGGTCTTTTTACTGATGAATCTTTCTCTCAAATTGAGGCTATTAAAAGAGAGTTTTGCTGCAGTGAAAGCCTCTTCTGGGAAGGCTACACACTAGATGTTGGAACACTGGTGTGAGGACTTGATTGCATTCATCCACAAGACCATTAGTGAGGTCATGTACTGATGTTTAATGATTAGCTCTGGAGCTCAAACACCACTGCAACTCATTTCAAAGGTATTGAATGGAACTTCAGCACTCCAGAGAATTAGCTCCACTGTTCCACAGCCCATTCCTGAGGGGTTTTATAGACATTTAATGCTGAGCACTATGACCTTATAGGCTTTTGTATGACTGATCTAGAGCACCCCACTCAATTGGCATTGCTTACTTTAGCGATTATGAACTGTGTGTGTGTGTAACTGAACAGCTGTTCCAGCAAAAGGAGCATTTTAAAGTAGCTGGAAGGGAATGGAGTAGCTGGTGTGCACTCTACATGTACAATGAATCCCATGTAGGAGCATGAACATTTTATTATGATTTGAACTTGTTGAACAGTTGTTGCTCCTCTTCTATGTACAAATACAAATCTGGTATCAATAGAAAGCTTAGAATCCTATTAGTAACAAATAAATAAATTTGAATTATTACCCTTATTTGGCTGTGGTCTCTTATACTCTGACTGAATAACAAGTTGCAACTGTGCTGTTTGAATGATTCGGGATGTCACGACTGAAATGTCAAGCATATCCACAGGAAACATTTGCTGGTTGCAAGAAGGATTATGATTTGGACAATATTTGAGTGTCTTCTCTTGTAGATATTTGCTATATGGGGTAGAATTTACCGTGTAGTGAGGAGATTATTAGTTCAAATCCTCATAAAAATCCAATTGAGCTCATAGTTTTTAAATGCATTTTTTGAATATGGCACTACTTCTGCTTTGCAGAATCATCCTATACTTATTCATGTTTTTGTCATTGCTTGATAGCAAAGATAACAGGAAAAACCTGTCCAGATGTGGCAAAGGTAAATCCATCATAACACACTATGTAATCAAGTATGTAATTATATAATTGTATTTGAATAGTGTGGCAAAAAGTAGTAACTTGACATCATGTAGGATAACTACTATCAGAGGTGCTACTATCAGAGACTACAGAGAGTTTTTGCGATAACCACTGTCCAGTGAAGTACAGACTAAGAAGTAATGCACTTAATTTACTTAAACATACATAATGTCTTTAAAAATTAAGTATATAACAAATATTGTGTTGATTTACTCAATAATTATGTTAATTTAAACCTTTAAATAGCAAAAACCCACCAGACAATACAGACTTAATTTACATCCTAAAGAATCATTTAGTCTGATTGCACTGTACTCCATTTAAAAGCTGTAATAAGCCTGAGAACTGAAGAGGTTAATACTGTGGTGGATTAGACATCTAGTTTCCATAACGTTGACTCCTCTGCATACATCTTGGCTTATGTGCAGCCCTGTCATGGTGTAAACGTCTATTATGTTACATTGCTAAATGCTAATTTGCCATAAATATGATCAATTCAAGTAAAAATATTAAAAATATCTTTCCAATATGATATAAATATCATATCAATAGAAATCTGTAGAATTTGCAGAAAAATGTCATATTTAGGTTAGTTACCTAGTTGAAGTGTTAAACATTTGCAGTCAACTAACTGAAATGTGGCCATTGATGTGAGGTAAATTCAGTATGCTCCTTGCATTACAGTGCTGTGAAAAAGTGATTTTTGCCCCCTTCATTATTTTTTTGCATGTTTGTCACACTTAAATATTTCAGATTATCAAACTAATTTAAATATTAGCCAAAGATAACCCAAGTAAACACAAAATGCAGTTTTTAAGTGATGGTTTTATTTATTAAGGAAAAAGCTATCCAAACCTACATGGTCTATGTGAAAAAGTAATTGCCCCCCTTGTAAAATCATGAAATCACTACTAGCCCCACACAGGCCTGATTACTGCCAGACCTGCTGAATCCAGAGATCAATTAAAAAGTAGACTAAAAGATCCCAGAAAAGGAGAGACATCATGCCACGATCTAAAAAATTCAGGAAAAGATGAGAAACAACTGCAAGCCTCACTTGCCTCAGTTAGGGTCAGTGTTCATGACTCAACCATAAGAAAGAGACTGCGCAAAAAAGGGAAAGAATGGGAGAGTTTCAGGCAAAAACCACTGCTGACCGAAAAGGGACAATATTCTGTGTTATTCTTCTGGGACAGCACTTCAGAAAAAGAACATCATATCAACAATCAAGCATAATGGTGGTAGTGTGACGGTCTGGGGCTGCTTTGCTGCTTCAGGACCTGGACGACTTGCTGTGATTGATGGAACCATGTTCTCTACTAAAAAATCCTGAAGGAGAATGTCTGGCTATCAGTTAGTGACCTCAAGCTGAAGCGCATTAGCAGCAAGACAACGATCCAAAGCACACTAGCAAGTCCACCTCTGAATGGCTTGACAAAAGCAAAATGAAGGTTTTGGAGTGGCCTAGTAAAGCCCGGACTTAAATCCAACTGAGATGCTGTAGCATGACCTTAGAAAGGCGGTTCACGCTTGGAAACTCTCCAGTATAGCTGAATGAAAACAATTCTCCAAAGAAGAGTGGGCCAGAATTCCTCCACAATGGTGTGAAAGACTCATTGCCAGTTATTGCAAATGCTTAACTGCAGTTGTTGCTGCTAAGGGTGGCACAACCAGTTATTAGGTTTAAGGGGCAATTACTTTTTCACGTAGGGCCATGTAGGTTTGGATTGTTTTTTTTCCTTAAGAAAGAAAATCATCACTTAAAAACTGCATTTTGTGTCTACTATGCAAATTTGTTTGATAATCTGAAACATTTAAGTGTGACAAACATGCAAGAAAATAATAAATCAGGAAGGGGGCAAATACTTTTTTCGCAGCACAGTATACTTTCATTTCTGAATACAAGTTAGAGCATATTAAATATCATTTTGCAAAGCTGTTTTTTGAAGGCCAAAAAATTACTTCAGATCCACCAGGAGATCCACCAATTAGCCCAAATGACTTTCGCTCTGGGAAAATTTACCTCTATTAAACAGGATCCACCTCTCTGCATATGTTAGGCCCTGCTCTCCTCTTCCATTCACTCTCTCTCACTCCATCTCATCAGGGGATGGCTCTGGATGCATGGCTGTGGGCACTGGGGCTCCTTGCTGGTCCAGTCTGGGTGCACGCTCTGGGGTTATCCTGTACTTTGCAGAGCAAGTCTATTCCTGGGAGCTTGTATAAAGAAGGAGATGTGATTATTGGAGGTTTGTTTCCTGTTCACACTGTAGCCCCTGCACCCGATTACATGTTCACTCAAAGACAAATAGGCCACTGCCAAAGGTGAGTATAGTGTGACTTGTTACAGAAAAAAATGTGTCATTAGCATTAAACAATAAAAAGACAATGTTTTTATATTTTCTGAGAAATATTATTTCAATTGTAGACATCTTGATCAAAGATTTTCAACATTCCACAAATACACACTGAGAATCTACTTTTTTCTTTTATACCCTTAACCATAACCCTTAACTCTAAGAATCTCTCTTTCTCTTTCTCAGTGTTAATCTATATCAATACCACTGGCTCCAGACCATGACCTTCACTGTGGAGGAAATCAACCGAAACCCAGCCCTGTTACCCAACTTCACACTGGGTTATTTGGCAGCAGACACATGTCTGGCTGAGGGTAACACACTAAGTGCTGCACTGTCACTGGTTACGGGGCAGGAGAAGGCAGTGTCTGGAGAACAACAATGTGCCCGTCATTATTGGTGATGCTCGTTCCTCTGGCTCTGTAGTAGTGGCTGACACACTGGGTATTTTTGGCATCCCCATGGTAAATGGCAAATACCAAAAAAAGGAATATGCCCACCACTACAGGCACCATTGTTTAAATAATGATGCCCTTTTATTAACATTTATTATAATATGATTCTCAAAATGAATGAATGCTATCTTAAGTATTTAGTCTTTAGTTTATTTATCTTTCCTATACAATTAGTTCCTCCAAAAGCAGAAGATGAAAACCAGTAACATGTGATTGTTAAACTGTGATTGTTATTTTTCTCTGCTTTATGCATCAGGTTAGCTACTATGCCTCCTGTGCATGTCTCAGCAACCATAAAAGGTTCCCCACCTTCTTGCGCACTGTCCCCAGCAATGCCTTCCAGGCTAAAGTCATGGCCCATCTGTTACACTTCATGGGCTGGTCCTGGGTGGGAGTTGTCTACGGAGATGACGCCTATGGAGAAAGTAGTGTTCAGTTGTTGCTGAAGCAACTGGAGGGTTCAGATGTGTGCATGGACTACTTAGAGGTCATCCCCAAATCCTATGCCCTCAACAGGATCAGGCGAATTGTAGAGAGAATCCAAAGCTCCAAGGCTCAGGTGGTGGTAATCTTTGCCATCAGCATAGATACTGAGGTCTTGCTGAAGGAAGTGTTGAGGCAGAATGTGACAGACAAGCAATGGATTGCTACTACATCCTGGAGCACTGCAGGCTACTACACTGCATGGAGTGGCATCTTCTTAGCAGGCACCATTGGCTTAGCAGTACAAAGCATTGATATTCAAGGGTTGAATTCATATCTGACTCAGCTGAGCCCTAAAGGGTACCCAAAGGAGCAGCTGGTACAGAGTGTTTGGGAGGCCATATATGCTATTGCAAATGCTCTTCAGGACATGCTGGACTGTCAGCCAGGCAAGGGGCCATTCAAGAATGGAGAGTGTCCTGAGACAAAACCAGTAAAACCTGAACAGGTAAAGAAAAACAATTACCGAGTTTTTTTACAGCTTAAATACATATTTTCAAAAAAATAAACTGTTTTGTTGGCAGCTTTTGCATTACCTAAAGGTAGTGAAGTTCACAACACCTGTAGGTGAACTGGTCTATTTTGACCATAATGGGGATCCACCTGCCTCATACCACATCATTAACTGGCACATAGGATCTGAAGGAAAAGTGGAGTTTGTCAAAGTTGGGCAATTTGATGCAGCAAAAGGACCAGATCAAGAGTTTCAATTAGACGACGAGAAAGTCATCTGGGGAGGAGGCAGGGGTGCCAAGGTAAAAATACATCATATCTCACCATATAAAAAAGGCAAAAAAACAAAACCTGTTCCAAAACTTCTTACTCTAAATATTTCAATGTATTCGATTAAAAAAGAGATCTCTTTTTACTATTCAGGTGCCAATATCTGTGTGCAGTGAAAAGTGTCACCCTGGCAGCAGAAAGGCTGTGCAAAAAGGAAAGCCTATCTGCTGCTATGACTGTATACCGTGTGCGGCATGGGAGATCAGCAATGCTAGTGGTACTGTACAGCAACTCTGAAGGTTGAGCTTTGCCTAGAAACATCGCTTCTTTAAATCTTTCTCTTATTCTTTAATTTCATATAACACTTAATCCAACTTAGATCTTCCTGTGCATCGATGTGCAGTATTCAAACAGAAACTTGAGTTTATTCAGCACTTGAGCACTTTATTTGACAAAAAACACAAAATAAGCAAGCTAAAGCTAAAAGCTAGAAAGCTGAATTGCTAATGTGGCTGTTAATCTTTTTCATGCTTCTCTACAGATTCTTCAGAGTGCCCAAATGCCCAAAGCGGTTCTGGTCCAACAATGACCGGACAGAGTGTGTCCCAATGTCAGTGGAGTTCCTGTCTTTTCAAGATAACATGGGCATCGTCCTCTCTGTGTTGTCTGTTGCTGGGGCAGCTCTTACCGGGACTGTTCTCGCTGCCTTCTTCCGTCATCGGGACACTCCTCTGGTCCGTGCCAATAACTCAGAGCTGAGCTTCCTGCTGCTGCTGTCACTCAAACTCTGCTTCCTGTGTGCACTGGCTTTCATTGGTCGGCCAGCAACTTGGTCCTGCATGCTGCGTCACACTCTGTTTGGGATTTGTTTTGTGGTCTGTCTGGCCTGTGTGCTCAGCAAAACGGTGGTTGTCCTTGTCGCCTTCAGAGCAACTCTGCCTGGCTCAAACCTGATGAGGTACTTTGGTCCTGTACAACAGAGGGCTGGTATCTTCTTCTGTACACTGGTACAGGTGGGGATCTGTGTGCTGTGGTTGGCACTGTCCCCTCCTCTGCCCACAGAAACTGCAGGAGGTGAATTGGGAGCTCGGGTGGTGCTACTCTGCGCAGTGGGATCAATGGTAGCCTTCTCCCTGGTGCTGGGTTACATCGGCCTGCTGGCTGCCGTCTGGTTCCTGCTGGCCTTCTTTGCCCGAAAGCTTCCAGACAATTTTAATGAGGCCAAATTAATCACCTTCAGTATGCTGATCTTCTGTGCAGTGTGTATCACCTTTGTCCCCGCATATGTCAGCTCTCTAGGGAAGTACACAGTGGCTGTGGAGGTCTTTGCCATCCTGGCCTCTAGTTATGGCCTTCTACTGTGTATCTTTGCCCCAAAATGTTACATTATTTTACTCAGACCAGAGAAACACAAAAAAGAACATGATGGGCAGATGAGTGAACAAGTCTGTGAGCCCTCTAAATATGTATCGTGCATCATTTATTTAAAATAACACAGGGATATCAAGTAATTTGTTTACTAGGTGTGTGGGCATTAAAACTAAATTTTCATTTAATGATCAGTTAAAATGAAAAAATGAGCAATCGGTACACATGAGAGCAATTTAACATGCAGTTTTGCCTTAAATATTGCTTTAAACATTTCAGCCCCTACTATCTTCCTGGACAGTCAAATGCAAAAGTCTCAACACCTTCCAGTCAGAAGGCATGTTTTATTGATTTTCTAACTGAAAATAAGTTAGAAACACCCTCAGCTGAGAACAAGCATAGGTGTAGCCTTTTCAGCACCAACTTCTATGTAATTTAGTGAATACTATGTCATCATGCATGCTTAATGCAGTTGTATTCAAATAAACCTGTCCATCAGCAGGTCACCTGTGCAGAACAAGTTGGCATAGATGTTTAAAACCTAGTGGTAAAAATAAGCCATGGCTAAACCCAATTTTAGCCTGCAATTCTGCTTCCTGGGTTAGCTTCCTGTATCAGTGTGGGTTGGAGATGGTGTTGCCGACCCATTTTACAGGCCTTAGCATTCTTTCTGACATCTATAATAATGTATCTCAACTCCTGGAGACCCGAAGCAATCCCTTCACTGCTTTGTGTTTTTTCTTTTACTAACAAATGTAAACAGTTAAGGAATGTTAAGTAATACACAGTTGACAAAGGAAACAAAACCATGAAAGTGTCCACACAAAAAGGTCATGGAGAAAAATGATCAAAGAAAAGACTAAACAGAAGATACAAACTCAGATTCAGACTGTGAATGTGCAGTAAATGTCATGCCAGATCTAGCACTGCCACCTACAGGACGTACTACATCATGCATAAACTGACTGCCTAATACACAATTTAGTTCAGTCACTAGGCAGAAGGTAACCATATCAGCTGTGGGGCATTACATCATTTCGAAGGTCATCACAATGATATTTTCAGGCTTTACAAAATTTTCAATTAAGGTGAAGATTTTTGATTATTGTAATATATTGAAAAAAAATAAAACAAACTGGGCTGAGTTTTCTTTTTTTCAAAATAAATAGAAAATGCTTAATGTTTGCTCCCATTTCTCCCTTATCATTCAACTTCATTTAAATGAAAAACATTTGAAATAGCAATTGTTTTATTGATTTAATAGTTATAATATGAAGGGCACATTAACATAGTATGTTATTGTGTATTTATTAAAATGTAATGTATGATGTCATGTATATTCATATTCATATTATTGTTATTATTCATAGAGTGAAATGACATAATATGCCCTCAGGCCTTCTTCCTAGTCTTTACTACAAATGTAATGGTTTATCCTGGTAAACAAATATTACATAATGACTCTGGTATTGCCCTTTTGTTTTCATTTACCTCAAGGTAAGAATCAGTGCTAATTCAGTTAGCACCTTCAACAGACGTGCATATCAACTTTAACATGCTTAAACAATTCTCTTGTCTTTCTTCTAGTTCACTTGCTGGCTAATGTCTGCTCCACTAAAAACTATACGTTAATAAAACACATTTTACTGAGCAAGTCAATGTTAAGCATGCAGTAGGGCATTGTGACTTTGATACACTAGTTGTAGTCTGCCTTTCAAAGACATTTTAAATTAAATGTGAAAATAAAGCTAAATGGTTCTCTAGAAAAACAGAGCAATTAATCCTCCACAATGATTGCTTAAATTGTTTTAATTATCCCTATTTTCCCTATGGGAGCAACAGATCATGAAGCATTGTCCTTGAGGGAAGGGTTACCTCACATACACACAACCCATATATGCTATTCATACATTAAAGCTGCATTCTATACAAATATGAAGTAATTGCAATAATTATAGACACAGGGATAAACACATATTTACGAGATCTATGAAAACAGGCTTTTTGTGAAAAGCAATAACCTGCTGTTAATGTCATCTTATCCGGTGTAAAATTACAGCATGTAAATAATATTTTGTTCCTTTGTTTGTTGTAGGCTGGAAAATTACAGTCCACCAGGAGATTCTCTGATTACCCAAATTATTTTTGCTCTGGGCAAATTCATCTCTAGAAAACAGGTCCTCCTCTCTCTCTGCGTATGCAAGGCCCTGCTTTACTCATCCTTTCACACTCTGTTGCTATTGTCTGCTATCAGGTGATGGCTTTGGGAGCATGGTTGTGGGCGCTGGGGCTCCTGGCTTGGCTGGTCTGGTTGCGCTCTCTGGGACTGTCCTGCACTCTGCAGAGCAGATCTGTCTCTGAGAACTTGTATCAGCAAGGAGATGTGATTATTGGAGGTCTGTTTCCTGTTCACATTGAGGCCCCTGAACCTGACCACTCATTCACACAAACAGTACAGGCAGGCCACTGTCAAAGGTGAGTATCGTGAGCATTTCTTCATGGCAAACATTTATTTTAGACATACATTTAAGAAAGGATTTTTTAAGAAATGGTCCAGGGTTTATATATTTTATATATATATATTATTTGTTAACAGGAGTTTTCAATTTTTCTCTATCTCAGTGTTGAATTGCGCTCATACCGCTGGCTCCAGACCATGATCTTTGCTGTGGAGGAAATTAACCAGGACCCAGCCCTGTTACCCAACCTCACACTTGGTTATCTAGCTGCAGACACCTGCCTGGCTGAGGGCAGCACACTGAATGCAGCGCTGTCACTAGTCACAGGGCGGGAGAAGGCAGTGTCTGGAGAACAGTGCAGCAGGGTTCCCAATGTGCCTGTCATTATTGGTGATGCTCGTTCCTCTGCCTCTATTGTGGTAGCTGATACACTGGGTGTTTTTGGCATCCCCATGGTAAGATTTCCACCACTACATTTCCAGTCTTGTTTGACTGATGTACAAGTGATTCTTTCTTCTTTATGCTGACTATTCCATCAAGACATATAGATACCAGTCTTGGCTGGTAAAATGTAATTTCTCCATCTATGTTTATCTTTGCTTCATGTCTCCAGGTTAGCTATTTTGCTTCCTGTGCATGTCTCAGTGATCGTAACAGGTTCCCCACGTTTTTGCGCACCATTCCCAGCGATGCCTTCCAAGCTAAAGCCATGGCTCACCTTCTACACCAGATGGACTGGTCCTGGGTGGGGGTTGTCTACGGAGATGATGCTTATGGAAAAAGTGGTGTGCACCTGTTGGTACAGGAATTGGAAGGTTCAGGTGTGTGTGTGGACTATATCGAGGTCATCCCCAAATCCCATGCACTGAGCAAGATCAGGAGGATTGTGGAAAGAATTCAAAGCTCCAGCGCTCAGGTAGTGGTGACCTTTGCCATCAGTCCAGATATGGAGGTCTTGCTCAAGGAAGTGGTGAGGCAGAATGTGACTGAAAAACAGTGGATTGCCACTGAAGCCTGGAGCACTTCCAGCCACTATTCTGCATGGAGTGGTATCTCCTTGGTAGGCACCCTTGGTTTTGCCCTAAGGAAGGTTGATATCCAGGGTCTGAGCTCTTATTTGACCCAACTGAGCCCAGAGAAGCACCTAAAAGAGCAGCTGGTACAGAATGTTTGGGAGGAGGTGTTTGGGTGCCATTTTGGGAAGGACACCCAATCTGGACCTATGAGACCACAGTGCACAGGGTTGGAAAAAGTAGAAGAACAAAGAGAGACTTACTTTGATGTCATGTACAATGTGTACAAGGCTGTGTATGCTATTGCAAATGCTATTCAAGACATGCTGGAATGTCAGCCAGGCAAAGGACCATTCAAGAATGGAGAGTGCCCTGAAATAAAACCAATAAGTCCTGAACAGGTAAAGAAAATGTTAAAGACTGGACCAAAATACCTACTGTTTTCATTTCCCACACACAAAATATACACAATCAACAGAAAATCAATTTCTGAAAGTTTAAGCCAGGTGTTTAAGCCTGTGCAACAGTATGACTGTTTGGTATCCATTTACTCTATTTGTCAGCTTCTGCACTATTTAAAAGCAGTAAAGTTCACAACGCCAGTGGGCGAGCTAGTAAATTTTGACAACAATGGGGATCCATCTGCCTCATATGACATCGTTAACTGGCATGAAGGAACTGAAAAAAAGGTGGAATTTGTCAAAGTGGGGCAGTTTGATACAGGACACGGACCAGAGCAAAACTTTCACCTGGATGTCAGTAAAGTAGTCTGGGGAGGAGACAGGAGTGACAAGGTAAGAATACAGTGGTTGATTAACTAACACATTCACTTTAAAAGACATGAAATTCAAATTGTCTGCTCTGAACTGGCACCATACCATGCCTGTTGGGGAAAAAAGAAATTGACCAAATGTTACAAGTCTCTATTACAGGCCTGCATAAGCATGTTCATTTTAAATTATACAAAAAGAAAAGACATATCCAAGGCTGCAATGAAGTATGTTAACTCCTAATCTGTTGTCCTAAAATAGAACGATTCTGAGAATTTATAGACCACTTTACTGAGATCCAGCTGAAATGGAATTCTCTCTGCTACTCAGGTTCCAGTGTCTGTGTGCAGTGAGAGCTGTTCCCCAGGCACCAGAAAGGCTGTGCAAAAAGGAAAACATATCTGCTGCTATGACTGCATACCATGTGCAACAGGAGAGATCAGCAATGCTAGTGGTACTCTTTACAAGCACCATAAATACATAATATGCTTGTTAATCAATGATAGAATTTTCATCCTTGCTGTTATTCCACCTCATAAGTGTTGATTTAACAAAGTGTGCAGTTTAGACCATTCATGTGCAGAGTAAAACATTCAAATAAAGGTCTTTCAAGATGTATGGCAATATCAGCAAGTCAAAGCTCAATTTCATGAAACAGTAGGCTAATTTGATCATAATTTGAAGAGGGTGGTAGTAGACGAGTGGATAAGACACTTGCCTGTGGACCTGATGACCGCAAATTTGCAGGTTCAAACCCCACTTTCTACCATTGTGTCCTTGAGCAAGACACTTAACCCTCAGTTGCTCCAGGGGGACTGTCCCTGTAACTAGTGATTGTAAGTCATTCTGGATAAGAGTATCACCCAAATGCCCCCGTTAATTAGATCACAAACTGTCACGAGTAGAAGGTGAACAGGAATGTACCTTGCCAGTAGTTTTGCCCGTGTAGCATGAAGGATGAACCCAAGCGCGGATAGAAGCGAGAGGGTTGGTTAATTCACGCAGTTTGTTCTGCAAACACACTAGAAGAGTTAAGATTCCCACCGGAACCTGCGTTCACAAACATGCACAGAGAAGGGTAGTGAGTACTCACGTGAAGTAGGTTGACCATCAGTCAAACGTGGAAGTTGACTCAATGACTGAGCAACGAGGAACGATTCACATCCTGTTTATATACCCTGTGGCGCACTCGTTTCCTGTGACCCATGCGCGTCATGTGACCGGTGCATGTGACACAAACATTTGTATCTGTCAACACTGACTACAGTATGTACATTTTACAATGTTAGTAAGATACCAAAATAGTTCATAGCTAATGTTAATGTTTTTTTTTTTCTTTTTCCGAAATAGCCTATTTAGTACTATTCACAATAAAGCACTCGTTCACAATCATTTTAGAATGACCACTTTGCCAGTGGGACACCCCACCTTCGATATATTTATCTTTTTTCACCTTTTTGACTATTTAAATAGTAACAAATTCAATCATGAGTTACAACCTATGATTAAGTACAACTGCCGCGAAAATGGAAGCACACACACATTGTGAATGTGGAGGGAAGTGTAGACCAACCCCACCTGCTGGTTGCATTTATAACATTTCGAATAGTCATTCTTCCTAGTACAACTGTAAAGACTAAAGGACACTTATTATTTTATATTTATATTTAACATTTTGAAATAAAAGAATGCAACGTAGGACTTACAGTCCATATACAGAAGCTACAAAATCAACCCGTTTTGATTTCACTGTTTTACTGATGCCATGAAGCAACATGTTTACACATATTCAGCCAAAAGCAATTAAGCCCTGGCCATTCACGCTAAAGTTATAAGACATGTTTCACTCTGGACTACTTTGTACAAAAGTACAAAACAGGGCAGCTTGTAAACGGCATTAAAGGCACAGTGACAAAACCAGGCAATTTAATTTTACAGGATGGAGAAATGTTGGTAAATGGTCATAATGAAATTTGAGATTTTGGTACATAAAACCACAGAAATGTTAAGTGGACATCAGGGAAAAGATGAAATCCAATTCAAAAAAATGAAATCCAACTGCGAAACTCATGGCTTAGTGCTCTGATTTGGAGGATGTGGGATACTGACATTGTGCAACAGCTTTTATAATTTCGTTTTTGGGAAAACACTTAGCAGGGGGCCTCACAGTCAACTTTCTATATACAAAGGGATTGTGCGCTTGCAGTACATTACATCAAATACGTTTGTGTACTTGCATGGGGTATGTTCCTGGCTTCATTTAAGGAGTCACATGACACTAGCTCCACATGTGTTAATGCATTGGGAGCTTGACGAGGATCGTCCAACTCCACATTCATACCAAAAAATGAGACAGTCAACAATGAGGTTCCAGGCAGCAATCAACAACTCCTCAGTAAACAATGCCTAACCCTACCCTAAAGATCTCCCCAGAGTTCTATTTCAGCCCTAATCGAACACATCTGGATCCCGTGTTTAGACACTGCTGAGGACCTTGATTAAGTGTGCTGGGTAAGGCTGGAGCTAAACTCAATGGTAGAGCTCGGATACCCTTGTTGCAGAATCAAGCAGCCAATTTTTCTATGGTACACCACGGTGAATGTTCACTCCATCAAAACCTCTCCTATATTTTGTGGTCTCCTACCCTTCAACACACTAAGAAGCCCTGAATTTGTGTGTTGATCTTATTCTCAGTGGGTGGGAAGGATGGATTAGTTGTTTTCTCTCTTGCTAGATGGTTATAGGAATCTGGGATTGTAGGTATAGAGATGTTAGTTGGGGTTCAGTTGATTACATTGTTTTCTCCAGTGTGAGAAAAGCATTAGCGTTACAGCTACAAAGCTAATACAGTATATAGCTGTCTATGCAGCAATGCGTGCGGCGGTTTGTTCTTAGCAGAACACGTGTCCAGTTGAAATACCTGCAAGCCAATGACTAAAGATCAAAGTGCCAAAGTGAGCTCAGCATAACGAAACTGATGCACTGGATAATCACAGCGATAATCACAGAGTGCAATAACTTTGTTACTTAAGAACTTTGTGTGTGTGTGTGTGTGTGTTCCCAGCTATGCTCTCCCTGTCTCTTCGCTCAGGTTAGCCTTTGATCTGCTCTGTGTTTTTGATGCTGCACACCACAAGCCTGTCAGAAACCAGCGGCAAGCAAGACAGATTTTTTTCATGTGAGCTAATACTGTGCGTGTGTGTGTGTGTGTGTGTGTGTGTGTGTGTGTGTGTGTGTGTGTATGTATTATTATTATTATTATTATTATTATTATTATTATTATTATTATTATTATTATTATTATTATTATTATTTTGCAACAATGTGATCTCAGAGGCCTTTACTGCGAGAGCAGAAGTGGAAGGGAGAGTAAAGGGAGCAGCAGATAGTGAAACAGACAAAACACTGTACTGTGTGTGTGGGGGTGGTTACTCAGAGAAATGGAATATAAATATTCTGTGAAGACGTGTTTTGTGGATGTGTAGAGGTAACAGAGTGATTCAAGTGTGTGTGTGTGTGTGTGTGTGTGTGTGTGTGTGTGTGTGTGTGTGTGTGTGTGTGTGTGTGGCATGCACATGCGTGTGTGAGGGTGAATATTAACATTACAAATATAAATGCTCCAAAATGACTCAGACTAAAGTTTTGTTTTGTCCATATTTTTCACTTTTTCTTTGGTTTTTGTCTTGGGTCTATTTATAATATTTGTGTAGCTTTCATGTAATCATTCATCTCTATTTTTTTTATTTTTAATGCCCCTTTATCCTTAATAATTTAACAGGCTGTATCTCTGAGAATGATATTTGTACTGTCCTTATTAGATGCAATGAATTATGCCTCAGTATGAGCTTTAGGCTAAGCTGTAGGTGTATTTGTGGTATGTGTGAGATCAAAGCTATAAATGGTAAAATAGGCTGTTTTGCAGTGCAGTCTCTGTATAAGGACTGTACGGGCTATGGAGCATTATTTATTAAAAATTAATAAATATTCCACATATTAAAAAATGTATTTTTAAATCTGCATCACTACAAGTATGACTACCGTTCCATGCCAGTGTCTGTTAAATTCCTACACAAGCACCTCATTCTGCTTTATAAGGTACTGATTTCTGATCACCTGAATCACATCTTTTTTTAATGAGGAAAAGTATAAAAACACTGCTGTCATCGACACTCTCCTCTCGCAATGAGACCAGTTGTATGGTAAAACACTACTAAAAGTTCGTCAAAGGTAATTATTACATTTTGTTTTCTTTGAATTATTCAAGTTCTGCAAACACCTGAAAGCATCTGTAAGCATCATATGTATTATTTTGATGTTTTGTCATTTCCTTTAAAATTATGCTTTAAAGAACAATGTTTTTTTGGAAATGACTCATCAGTTCTTAAAAGCCAAGACAAAGCTATATATTTGTGCACATATATACTGTATATACATGCACACTGTAAACTTCTGTGCATTCAGATGAGGTTTTAATATGATAATGATGATAGTGATAACACACATAAATTAATGTGCCTGTCAGACCACTATTGAGTGTTTACCCCTCGACTGAATTCATCAACCGCTTTTCAAAACCAAACAATGTGAACAGGCTGTATCAGCGCAGCACAAACACAAACACGCTCCCCAGTGCTGCAGAGGTCCTGAGTTTGGCACCGTTTTAGAGAAGCCGGTCCAGGTTCCATTGCTCTTGGTTAAAGTAGGTGCCTTCCCCCTACATTCCTGGAAGGGAGCTGGGGTCAGCCTTTGGTTTGTTTTACCGTCCCTCAAACTATGATTCAAGTTATGGTTGCCGGAAAAATAGTTGTGTGCATTTAAAGCGGTTATAAATAGAAAACCCAAAGTAGCTGCAGTATTCAGGCCCTCAATGAAATACATGCAGACATTCCTGCCTTCCAGCAACTCGATGAACTGCTGGTCCTTCAGTTGGAAAAGTATGATTAGCTAATTGCTTCATACCCATCTTCTGGTGCCTGAGCAGGGTTTCAGAAAAGCCTGCGAGACAAGCTTTTAAGTGTTTTTTAACCCAACACCTGCCATTTTTCTTAATATAAGCTGTTACATTTTCACAATATGCCCTCAACTCAAAACCAAAAAAATAACTTTGCTCAGCATTTTTAGCATTATGAGATACTTGGCTCAGTGTTTTTAGCATTATGACCCTTCTCAATGCGCAATGCAAAAGTTCTGTACCATTTTTATATTTTTGTTATATTTGTATTTAGGTTTTCTTATATTTTCAGTATGGTTTTCTTTTCCAATCACTCAACAAATGAATGGAAAGTATACACTAAAATTTGCAAAACGTATTTTAACTGAGGGTCACTTTTGTGCATTGCTGTGAGTATGTAGAGTCCAATAGTGAAACATATTTTGCCCTTGACTGCGTCTTTATTCCGTTAGCTTGTGTGACATTAGGTGAAGTGAAAAACCTGGGTTTCCAAACTTTGAATCAGATGAGAGAACGTGATCCATTTCGCTTGAGCGATTTGAATGATTCGTTATGAGCATCACTAGCTCCCGTGCGAAACTACAGGCAACAGACATGTGTTGGCTCGTCTGTTGCATTTGGGGTAAATTTGATTTTTCGGCAAGCTATTCCTTTAAAGGCAGTCATGCTCAGCAAAGTCCATATCATCTCACCAGCCACAGAGCGGTTCCCAGAAGCCTGCTGGAGACCATTAGCACTGTGGGAGTCTCCTTTTCCAGCCAGCTACATTGTCAAGGACTAAAAGCGACACTGGAATTTGGAGAAGGGGAGGCATTTAACAAGAATCAGGGAACAAAACAACAACAAGAGGCGTGTTCAGGTGGAATTTACAGACTTCTTCCTTCACATGTGGTGCAAACAGTGACAGAACTAACAGGCTCAATGAGATGTGACCGTTATTGCTGGGATGGAACTGATTATCTAGAATATTCTCCATCTGGCCCACTACTAGGTCCCCTTTGCCTTTCTCCTTGCTGTACAGTACCATACAGTACTATGCAAATGTCTAAAGCTATCCCTCATTTCATTATATTTTGCTTGAATCACCTTGTTGGTGCAAACATACTATGTCTGTCAAAAAGTCATATCATTAGCTTACTGAATAGATTAAATTACAAATGTTTTACTGTGACAGGCTGCAAAGTGCCTAAAGATACAAAGAGCCTAGATAAAGGAATTCCAACCACTCAGCATTCAGCACCACCAGTATACTGATCACCGC
>JBBJLS010123218.1:0-17510 GCA_037577275.1 Bryconaethiops microstoma | reverse complement strand
TGTGTGTGTGTGTGTGTGTGTGTGTGTGTGTGTGTGTGTGTGTGTGTGTGTGTGTGTGTGTGTGTGTGTGTGGAGCAATGTTAGTCATTGGTACTGTAACTGTGGTGTAATGTTGTTATGGTTACCTTCTTACTGCAGACCATCAACAAAGTCCTGCTCCAGTACGCGGCCATCATCACCAAAGACTTCAGCTCCCACCTTAACAAGGAGAAAGTGGTACGTACCAGAACATCTTCAGTCCTTCCAGAACCACCAAACAGAACCACAAGTCTCGGAGAAGCCGAATTCTCACCACTGATTACAAAACTGCTGCCAAATGGCATTTAAACTGACCAGGATATCTATCAATTAGTAACAACTACAAAAATAATATTATTAATAATAATAATAATAACTATAATAGCAATAATAATAATATAACGAATAATAACAATAATGTATTTTATTTATTGTCTCCTTTCAAGGCATTCAAATACACTTTACAATACATAGAATACAGTCTTAAACATTAATGTAACATGGCATAAAATGCAGTACAGTGAGTTAAAATAATATAATAGCGCATATATGAACACTTTCGCAGGGGAATTTTTTTGTTTTTTGTTTTTTTACTGTTCTACACATTGCTGTGTGAGTTTTGTTCTTGTGTTGTGAATTTTTCTTGTATTTGCTTCAGTTGCTCCACCTGACTGCAGAGCAGATAAACATTGCTTCATCAGTGAGATGATGTTTCACTCGTTCAACAGGATGATTGTTTTTTTGTACAACAGCACAACTGTGGTTGCTATGGTTACAGTGCCATAGTACTTATGAATGAATATGGGGGGGCGATAAATACTCCATGAGGCTATCCAGAAAACTACAACTCTTCAGGGTTGTGTGCTGGTGTTACTTTGATGCATGTCAGGGGGCTCAATAGTTGTGCAAAATGTAAAGATTTGTTATACAGTGTTGAACAGTAAGCCGTTTTTGTTTCTTTGATTTGAGTGTTGTGCTTTTGAGTGTCCTGCACGATGCTTTGTCCATCAGTCGGTGTCAGCTGTTTGGAAGTGGTGTGATTAGGTTATGAAATGACTGTCAGATCTGTAAAGTATAAATCTAAAACTCTAAGTGTAAATATGGTGGCATATCAACTGTTATCTTGAATCTACAGTAACCTGCAGTGTTACTACAGCAGTTGGACCACACAAGAATGTTCACTATTGAACATTTTAAAACACATAAGTGTGATTTAAAGGAAAGTAGTCAGATGGCACAACTATGTGATGCTACACACTGAAGAGTTAATAAATGTAACAAAGCTTGCTAGGTGCTATGGCACCACAAATGAGCTTTAAGTTCAGAAGGTTTCAGACACCAGGGACGTCTTGGCTGATGGACTGATGGCAGTAAATGGGAGGAAATTGTGTAAATTAAACATTCTGCTGGGCAGTAACTTTAACTCACCGCTGTGAGATACAGCGAGGTGTGGGGCTCTTGCACCGCACCTTCGTGCCAGGATCCGTCACACCCACACTGAATGAGACGTTTAGCATGAGAGATGAAGGCAAGGACATTAATTAAAGACGCTCATCACACCGGCGTGTGAAAACTGGGAGCTGCTTTTTGAGCTTATCCTTGAATGACTGACAGCACAGTTCAGGGAAAAAACCTGTCAGCTTAACGCCTGCCTTCTTGATTCTATATGCTCTACAGTCACGGCATGGGTTTGTGCAACTCCGGCTCCATAAAAGGGCGGATGGCAACAATAAACTGCACTAACACACATAGCATATTGCTATTTCTCTGGAAACATATATTAAAATAATATTTAAAAAATTTAAATATGAAATATATGAAATATATTAAAATATATGTTTAATAAATCATATATTAAAATATTATTTTTGGTGGGTTTGGTGTGAAACAATTCATTGTAGAGATTTGCAGCAGAGGTGAATGGAACCGAACATCTCCAACATAAATACTTCCTCCACATGTCTGAGTGTTTATATGATGTCGATGATGGTAAAATAGTAAATCTGAACTATATCACTTTTCATTGGAGACTATTTTGCCTTACGATGCCTTGCAAGTATCCCATCACCACAATTAGGTTCAATTCGAGGACCAAAAGCTTCTCAAAACACTGGTAAAACAGCGTTTCAGGGATAACCATTTCATGGAATAACTTTCTGTGAAGGAGCTTTTAGAGGCAGACATCTGGTTCCATTCACCACCACTATGAGCACATATGTGGCCATTATTGTTAATGTGAAATTAAATTTTAGTATTTCTGGATGTTTTTATTGGACACTTACATCTTTCTTAGTCAAATAAATGTTTAAGAATTGCAGCAGTCCAAGACTTATTAAATTATTTCATTTGAATCCTCAAATGCCTTATATGAATACCCAGTTTGAGTACATTTTGAGTTTACTAATTTGAATAGCAACGTGAAGTCCCTAATCCCAGTGCTGCTCTTTTTTTCCACCTCCACCTCCACCTGTAAACTATATAGTCAGTGGTTTGTTTATTGCGGCAAATTAATGGGACATTCATGCTTTTTCATTCTTGCATTCAAAATAATATCATGTCCTTGAGTAGGATCATGTTTGCATATGTTTGAAAAGGGTCTTCAAACCTCTAACACACCCGATTCTGGTCATCAGGTAATTATCAGGACCTTCAAGTTGGTGTGGAAACACAGATATAGGCACTATGTGGGTTCCCATGGTGGTTCAACAATATGTGTTCATTAGTGCAAGTGTATGTCTGCAGCTCAAATTGCTCCGTCAGTGCAGGGCAGGTCCACCATTACCCCCCCAGTCATTACTGAGAATACTAATTGATTTCATTACAGCTGATGCTCCAGGTCTTATTTTCACTGCCTGAGTCACATTTATCACAGCGATGGTATGTGACCTTTGGACAAGGGGGTGGGAGGGTTATATACATGTGAATGCTCGTTAGCTGGAAACTCTCAACACTTTACATGACTCTGAATAGTGGTCATATTAACCCCTCTAATGTTTGCACAACATCAAGGTTGTAGACTTTTGCAAATGTCAGCAATAATTTTTTAATTAGCATTTCTCCTTGATTTGCCAAAACACAGTACATAGGACATCTTGTCTTATGGTCTATAGTGAATGTAGCAAGAAATGTTTTTACCTGACGCAAATGGTGCAAACTTTGGGAAAACGTTATCTACAGTACCCTAAGGTGTTTTATAGTATCTCCCCTCATTTTTCAAATTTTGCTTACAAAGATCAGAATGTGGTCTTGAGGACCAGTTCTCCAGAATTCCTGAAAAACTATGAAATGACTCTCATTTTCAGTCCAGTCTCTTAACCCGACCAATTTCAGAGGAATATTTTATGTTTGTTAAGCCACACGGTGACCTACGTGTGAACCATTCAAACATAATAAAGTACATCTAACTTAAGGCCTGGTCCAGTAAAGAATTAGGTGCAGATGATTCCAGATGAACAGGCGGTGATCAGTATACTAGTGGTGCTGAATGCTGAATGCTGAGTGGTTACTGTCACAGTAAAACTTTGTTCGTATTTCTTTCAATCTACTCAATATGCCAAATATAAGACAGGCAGGCAGAAAATAGTGTGTTTTGTACCAACAAGTTGATTCAAAACAAATCATAAAGAAATTAGGGGTGTCTCAAGACAATACTGCATATCTGTAAGCAAAATACCCAGATGACAAAAATGTATAAAAAAAACAAATGTGATCCAGTGTGAAAATAATGGGGGCTTGGCAATGGTTCAGTTTTAAGGCCATAAGGTTTATCTCTGTTTCACTTTTCAAACACACCTTAAACTGCAGAGGAACCTCTAAAACCTCAGAGACAAGACTGTAATTCAGTTACTAATAAAGATCAGATCATTATTGAGACAGAACCTGCTCTTCATACCAAGCAAGGCCCCTTTGATGAACATGAAGCTTGGGCTGAAGGTGAATGTAAATATTATATTTGATGGTAATCAGAAAATCAGTGGTTGCTACTAAAAGGTCTTAAATTTTCCAAAACAGTTATTTCGAACTTGTAGATGCATTTCAATTTTGGGTAAATATCTCCATATGGAATGCTTCATAAAAGATTTTAGCATTTTGCCAACTCTCAGGGCTGACTAATCAAGAACATGGGAAGGAGAAAGCAGCTTCATCATTATCACCAACAAACACATCCACATCAATTTACTTGTGTGTAAACTTACGATAAAATGATTGGACACGGGTGAGCGATTGTTAGGGCCAAAAAAAATCAATAAATCATTCAAATGATCTATTTGCTTCTGTTTTGTTTGTTTCTCCAACAGCCCTGCATCCTCTTGAACAACATCCAGCAGCTCCGGGTTCAGCTGGAGAAGATGTTCGAGTCAATGGGAGGAAAGCAGGTACGTGCATTGGTGTTCTAAAAGCCCATTAAAGCCCCGGAGAAAATTAGCTAGAAAAGCATCAGGAGCGCCCAAGGGTTAGCACTGAGTTAGCCATGCATATTACATGTTGTTGTTAGTCTTTGTTGTTTCTGTGCTAAAGAAGATGGAGCACATCGACTTAATTTGGACCTTAAAGAGGCAGTTTGGTTCACTAGGAGACAAGAAGTGGTACATAAGAGAATATGGTCATTGACCATATTCAGGCCCTTGGACTGGAAAAGACCAGGTGAGAAGGTCTTGAAGATGCTTTGACACTGATCAGGAGGCTTTCATTAGATGTTCCAGCTTTCATTAGATGTTCCAAATCTCAGCTAACTAAGTGCCAAAACATTGCCTTTGTTGACCAGCATTTGGCTCACACCTTGAATTCCTACTACATTTTAAAGACAAATGGGAATCACAAAGGATTCTTTGAGCAATTCCAGGGGAAAAAAACACTTTTTTTTCACCTAAAAAAACATTTTTGAATGAGAGTGAAGATCTCTTTTCAGGGTCCTTCCCAGAACCTTCTTATCATGTGGAGGTCGCTGCAATCAAGTCATATTGTCTAACTTGTGACGTAAACAGAAAACCCAGAGACTCGACTCGGACTCAAGGGTTTTTTAAAAATGGGAACCACAAAGAGTTGTTTGAATTATTCCCAAAATGAGAGATCTGTGAGTATGAGGAACCCATTTTTCCCCAGAATCTTTGCGACCTTTTACATTTACAAAAGTTACTCTCCAAAGAACCATCCACTGAAAGGTTTATTCACTTTGTTTTGCACTAAAGTAACCCATCTTAGATACCTTTAAGACTGTAGATGATGGTTTATGCTGAGCTACAGTTGCTCTTTAGCACCACTTCTGCTCCTAGATGATTACTTGGTTCACTTGGGCATCCGTAAGTCAATAGATGTTCTCCGTCTAACACATTCCTGCTCCAGAAGTCTCCTGATTACATGCATGCTTGTTGGAGATGCTAGCTTCCTTTCTGTGTTTTGATGTATCTCTCGGTCTCTCAGTCCCTCTCTCTCTAATTGTAAAAATGTCTTGTGTCCTGTTCTCCTTCTTCTCCTTGTCTTTTTTTCTTGTCTTTCCCCAACTCTTCTGGGCTCTTGCACCAGGAGGAGGGGGTTGTGGCCTTCTGTAAGGTGTGTGAATAGGTCTCTTTATCCATCTCCCCAAAAGACACTGCTCCACAGCTAGTCTGAAGATGTTCCACATCATGTCAAAATCACCTTGAATCACTAGAATCAGCTTCTAAGGGTTCCTGACCAGCTCTGCTCTCAGTGAATGGTTAAAACCACAGTTTTATTCCCTTCTTCCTGTGGCTCATCAACCGACATGAGCTTCTTCAGTTTGCTGCCAGAGCCTTGTAGCTAATGTGGCTAATGAGTAATGGATGCACAAGTTAGCATTGTAAAATGAGTCTATATCTTCACACCCTTGAAACCCATGCAGAAGTAGGGGTTAAAATCAGTGGCTGATGCTGATTTAGCTATGCCAATGTACTTTAATCTGTGGTTTATGTCATCAGAATCAGAAAACTTTATTGCTTATGTTAACTGTACAGACACACAGAGACGCAGGGAGAAGTCTAAATAAATCCAATAAAAACTCTGTAGAAAATCTCTATATGAAATACATGTCATATACACAATGCTGTGTATTAATGGCATAGATAAAAAACTTACAGATAAGTGAAATTCTAGTATTGCAAATTGCAGTTAGGAGAATGTATTGCATTTAATAGAGTTGTAGATCAGTAATACTGATATAAGTATTTCACATGGTAAGACTATTGCATATTATAATAATAAGATTTTGCATATGATGAAAAGATTTTGCACCCAATAAAAACTGCACATTATATTGCACATGGTAAGATTATTGCACATAATAAGATACTGCATATAATGATAAAGTTTTAGAAGTTGTTATAGATCACTTAATGCTCCCACATGACTCAAGATGAGTGTGTAATGATTTAGCAGATGATTTAGTACAATGTTAACTACTTAGCTACATTAGCCTCATACCTCCAGTGCAAAAGTATAGAACACCTTGTCTGTTTAAACCACATTTGGGACTAAGGGGGAATGTGATGACCACTCCTTCAGAGTTGCAGGATCTCTGCTTGAGTTGACTCTAGGATTTTTAAGCTAGCTGTGGAGGTCAGGTTCGCTCATTTCTGCTGAACAGAACCATCCAACCGGCACGTTCCCCACTCAGTCTCACTGTTAGCCCACCCAGTGTTCTACTAACACCACATCCAGGAGCATGTGTTGCACCTGCTCAAGTCTGGCATGCAAATGCATAAATGACCGAATGATCCCTGCCCTCACTGTGACCCCCAGGGCACCATGGATTAACTTTGTTTCAATTCCATTCATGTGCCACAGGTTTCAGCAACATTCAGCAGCTGGAGTGTGATATCCCTATTTTAATATTTTCATTTTTTCTCCCCCAAACTGAGGTCAACAAATGTTGATTCATGTGCATCCTGTAGACCCAAGCTGATCCACAGTACTGTGCAAAAGTCTTGAGCAACCCTCATTGTATTTTGTTCTGAATCACCTTGTTGTTGCACAAATATTATTTTCTGTCTGTCAAACTGTCTTAACCTTGCAATATTGAGTAGATTAAATGAAAGAAATGGGAACAAATGGTTTACTGTGACGGCTGTAAAGTGCCTAAACATACAAGGTGCCTAGATAAAGAAGTTCCAAGCAGCATTTAGCACCACCAGTATACTGATCACCACCTGATCATCTGAAATCATCTGCATCTGTTTCTTCACTGATTCAGACCTTTAGTTAGATATGCTTTGTTGTGCTTGAATGATTCATTTGCAGGTCACTGTGTGGCTTAAAAAAAACATTCCTCTGAAACTTGTCAGGTTCAGAGACTGGACTGAAAATGAGAGTCTTTAAAAGTCCTTCAGGAAGCCTGGAGAACTGTTCCTCATAAAAAATACAAGACAGTCTAGATCTTTGGAAGCAAAATATGAACTTTTCCATAGTACTGTATGTTTGACAGTCAATTAGTGTGTATCAATCAAATGCGTCCACATGCACGAAAGTAATCATATGTCTCACAAAGTGGTTTATTTCATTGTGTAATCCACATCCTGAACCTATAGGGATAAGCTGCCAGGCTTTAAAACATTGGAAGGTAAAAGGCACATGATTTTAAATGTTTTTGAAAAAACATGTCGCCTTAAAAATGTAGGTTAAAAACTAAAAAGATGAAAGAATCTCTTTACTAATGGCACATTGCCAGAGTGTTTCTGCAGGGACATTTCTGTGTGGTGGACCCATCGTGACAAAATCTGTTACCACTGCAATAAAACAAATAAACTAAATGGGAGCATCCCACCCCTGTCAACTAAATGAAATTGTCCACCATAGTTGACAAAATGAACCCAAGGAAAACAAAATGAAAAGGAACACCAATAGTTCTCAAAATGAACCCCAGTTTTATAGGCTAATGGAAAAATCTCACAGGGGTCCACAAAACAAACTCCTGCCTCCTCTTCAAAACAAAAACCACTCACAATTGTTGACCAAACTATTTTCTGTACCAGTCTGGATACATCTAATTAACCTGTTTCCTACAATATTGAAGGCACTGTGATATAAAGTTTCCAAGACAATAGTTTCAAAGACGTTTATAAACAGTGAAGTTGATGTATGAATTTATTTATTATTAAATAACCATTTTAATGACCTCTAATGAGTGGTTTAGAATTAAATTTATTTTTGAAATCATTATACCTCCCTAACTACCTTTGTGTTATTAAACATTAATTAGGTGCACATGTGTTCTCATTAATGCATTTGAGGAAATAAGATGTTTCATTGGTATGGTGGTTCTTCCTTGGCCCGTTTTTCTGACTGAAGTAATTCCATATATGTTGTTGTATAACTTTGGAATAAAATAAGGTGCTGAGATTTGTCACAATTCAGCACCATAAAATAGTTTTTTTGAAGATACGAGACCTGCCATCTTTAAATACTCTCAGTCCAATTACAATGGAATGGCGCTCTCAGGCTGATGGCTGATGATGGCAGCCATATACCGGTAAATTGACTGGGAAAAAAGGTTTCTCAATTTCTTGATATGAGCTTCTTGATGGCCTGCACTGCAAAAATGAAATCTTGAAAAGAAGATTTTTTAAGAGCAACTGACTTGACTGTGTAAGATAAATAGACACATTTTAGAGACTTTCTTGTTTAAAGAAAGCTTAAACAGTGTAATTGTCTCATTATATTGGCAGATAATTTTGCTTGATTTGAAGACTTCTTGTTTTGATTTTTTTTCCTTATTTTTCACAATGATTTTTTGCAGTGTAAAAACTTGCCAGCATGAAGTTCTAAATCTGCATGACCATCACCCAAGACTGAACTGCTTGAAAATACTGTCCAGCTCCTAGCAAGCTGTTATATCTCTTGAGTAGTGTCAGAACCAGCGATAGAACTTGTGTTGCAGATCTGTTCACATTGGCAAACCTGGGGATTGAACCCATGTTGTCTTGTGCAATGGCCAGTGGCCTTACTGGTTGAGCCACCTCAAAGGAAATACAGAGTTCCTATTTATCCATTAAATTGTAAAACAGTAAAGAAAGGGAGAGAAAACAGAAGTAGAAAACAGAAGAATGTGATATGAAAAGAGACGATTCAGACGATTCTCTGGGAAGAATATTTAGACAACAAATGATAAAGAAAAATTGTAAAGAAATATAAAGCTATGCAAACATCAAAACTAACCTGAAACAGAAGTGAAAAGAAGGGGGATGAGCAATAAATATCAGGGAAAGAGAGAAAAAGTCAGAAAACTGACTAGAGGAAAAAAGGAAAATGAAGGAACGAGGGAAAGGTAGTATGGGAGTGAGAAGAAATTGATGTGTGAGGCAGAAGTTGGAGCAAAGAACAAGAATTAAGCTTAGTGTGGCAGTGGAGGAAAGAAAGAAATACAATAAAATTAATACAATTATACAGACAAAACTAATAAAACTAAATAAACATATGGACGTGTAGAAAATAGATTAACTTGGAAAGAAGAAAAGGTTAGCACTTGAAATGAAGAAAGTCTCAAGGAGATCCCAGGAAAAGTTAGAAGAAAACTCAAGGTTTAAGATCCAAAGTTACTTCCTTTCAGCAACAGTTGTGAACACGCACATGGTGTGATGAAACGTTTCTCCATGGGCCATGGTGCAACATATAGCAACATTCAACAAAGTGCAAGTTACAACAGAAATAAAACAATAAATAGACAATACAGCAATGTAACAGTAAATTGTGTATAGAATGCAAATCAGAAACAATACAATAAACAGAAATACAGCAGTGTAACATTATAGTGTGAACAGGATGTAAACTGTCGGAAAAACTAATATTGCCCCATAAGTATTGTACAGGAGGCGGTTAGCAGCATTGAACCACATTGTGTTTATAAATAATAAAGTTATTAATAATAGGACATGAGTGTGCCCTATTGGTAAATTAAAGACTGAACATTGAGGTTAAATAGTTTAAATAGTCAATTTAACGAGGTGATCAGTGCCAACAGGTGAGGAAGCAGATGGTTGAAAAAATGAACAGTGAAGAAAAGACACCTCCCGCAGGGGGTAGCCTGAGGTACTGCTACCAGGGATTTAACTCAAGGCAAACTTTTCAACCTTTGCGAGGTCATGATTTCCTCCCCATGACGTAAAAACCTCAAGATATCTCTGGCATGCATGAACAGCTCTGGATCCCCAAAGCAATTAGCAAACTAAGAGAAAAAGGTAATTACAGGCATTCGCTATCGGCAAATTATAAATAAAAGATTCCAAACTGTCCTGGAAAAAATTAATTGTGGGCGTCAAAGTCGACTTTGGTATTTGTGACACGGTGACACACACACTTCGGGACTCCCTGGGGAGCAGGGCCGCTAATTGGGCTTAAAGTGGACTAAGTTCTGGACTAAACTCTCTGTGTCTCCCTCTCTCCCCCTCTCTTTCTGCCTGACCTATCCATCCTTAATCAGCCCCTGTCCCTCAATCCCTGGCCTATTTTATCTGCCTCTTTTAACAGTGAGCAATTAACACTTAGAGCTGATATCATCTGAAGTGGACAACGAAGCTTTGATAAATCACCCTTCGCATTTTTGTTGGCACCCACAAATTTGTCCCAAATTCAATCACCCTGAAAGGGGAATTTCAGCATTTCCGCATAAATGAGTATGACAAAGTCGTTTGGCGTAAAACGGCTTATCATAGAGACTCAGATATCATTACTGGTGAATGGAACCAGACATCTCCAACACAAATGTGGGCAAAAACATTTGACTGGTAGAGTGTAATGAGCAACATTTAATTCTGAAGGGGAACACTATGGTTAAGATGTAAAAAAATAATTTGGGGTCATTTGGAATCTGATTTCTTTACACAGGAGGTGAATGGAATCAGATGTCTCCAACACAAATACCATTCATTTCACCATGAACTCACAGTCAGTAGTGGGTCCACACTACACATGTCTCAAGCGGTGCAACCATAAACGTTTCATAGAATAACTTTCTGTGAGGGAGCTTTTAAAGGCAGATCCATTCACTACCACTGTGGACAAGTATGACACACCAAACCTACTACTTTTAAACACTGACTCTTGCAGGAATATCAGTGGCATTGTTATCTGATGTTGAGATTATTGTTAAAAATGTTATGCGTTTCTGAAAAAACTGGTAGATCAGTCAGATTCCAACCACAGTTTTCTGTAAATCCAAAAAAAGCAATTCAGAAAGACAGAGCTGATGATGGAGAGCCACGTCTAGCAGGCATTATGCAGCTCATTAGGCTCTGATAACGAGCCTTGATGTTGAATGAGGTATGTTAGAGCAGGATACACACTAAATGGGACAGCATTGGGAGCTTATAGCATGGGAACTGGCCAGATCTGTAACCCATCTGTGATCTCTGGCCTATCTGACCTGTCTGACCTTTCTATGTCAGCGGATGGAAAATTTATATTTCTGCAATCCCTGCCTCAGCCCAATAATTAGCAGGCAGTGTTTAAGTGATCACTCTTTACAAACAGATATCCCTTTGGCAGTTTTCTGGCCTTTGGCAGTTTTCTGGCCTTTGGCAGTTTTCTGGCAAATTTTATGCCTGTCAAACTGTCTTACCGTTGGTATATTGAGTAGATTAAATGAAAGAAATGGGAACAAATGTTTTACTGCAACAAGCTGCAAAGTGCCTAAAGATACAAGGCGTCTAGATAAAGGAGTTCCAATCACTCAGCATTCAGCACCACCAGTATACTGATCACCGCCTGATCATCTGGAATCATCTGCACCTGCTACTTCACTGGTTCAGGTCATGAATGTATTATTATTAGTATTATTATTATTATTATTATTATTATTATTATTATTACTATTATTATTATTATTATTATTATTATTGTTGTTGTTGTTGTTTTGTTTTGTTTTGTTGTTGTTGTTGTCATTATTATTATTATTATTATTATTATTATTATTATTATTATTATTATTATTATTATTATTACTATCCCACTCTCCTGCAGGTCCAAAAGTCAAGAATCCAGAAAAAGGAGCAAAAAGTGTGTGTGTTTCCTTCAGTTGGCATGTTCACTAATAATGTGATTTCATGGTTGACTTGATAAAAGGATGAATATTTGTATTATTTATAACATAATAATATTACATGTGCATTTCAGACCCTTACACATTACCCACCCCCTCTCTCTCTCTCCTTCCTCTTTCTGTTTTTCCATCCCTCTCTCTCCTTCTCTCCCTTTCTCGCAGTTCTCCTTCTTTCTCTTCTCTTGCGTCTCTCTCGTGCTCGCTCTCTCTCTCTCTGTCTCTCTCTCTGTAAAGAAATTATGTGTCTTCTTGCCATTCTCTCTGACTGATCTCATCATCTCCAGCATCTTCCAGGAGCTTTTCTGGTCATTGCTAGTAATAACCAATGTTGCTAAGTTGGAAGAAGTTGTCCATAAGTTTTAGATCAGAGAGATTCTGACTTTTAGTTTTCATCAAATGGTGTGGGCTCTTGAGATGGATGTTGGAGAAGCCTGATTGATTCGACTTTCAAACCCTGAGGGAAATTGTGTAAAACACATCAAGTCAAGTTTGGCTAACGAAGTTCTAAATCACCCTGATCCCTCTAGACCTCAAAAACTGCACTGAAAGTGATACGTTCCATTTGTCTGCTTTGCTCCTTTTTAGCCAAGCATCACTCATGTAAATGAATAAACTGTCAACAGTGCAAAAGTCTTCATATTTTGCTTCCAAAGATCCAGGCTTTTTTGCACTTTTAATTTAGTTAAAAGTGAAGGACTTTCAGTTTCTGTTATTTTCAGCCCAGTCCCTGAAACTTATGAGTTTCAGAGGAATTTGGTTTTTTTTTGTTAAGCCAAAAGTGAACTACGTGTGAATCATTCAAGCAGAACAAAACACATCTAACTGAAGTCCTGAACCAGTGAAGAAACAGGAGCAGATGATTCTAGATGATCAGGAAGTGATCAGTATACTGGTGTAATGCTGACTGGTTAGAATTCCTTCATCTAGGCTCCTTGTATCTTTAGGCAGTTTGCAGTCTGTCACAGTAAAACATTTGTTCCCATTTCGTTCATTTACTCTTCTCAATATGTCAAAGATAAGACAGTTCTATAGATAAGTTCTGTAAAATAAAAAAAAAGTCATTCAGAGCACAACATGAAGAAACAGGAGGACGGGGTGGGGGGGGCGGGGCCGATATTTGGGGCTCACGACAGTAGAGGATGTATGAAATGTAACCAAATTTGCATCATTGTGCACTTGGCTGGCTGAAGAAATGTGGGATGTTTTTGAACAGGGAAGCTTTAAATGCATGTTTGGCAGAACAAGATTTAACCAGCTGTCCACATTGGGGAAGATGTCCCTCTGCTTTTTATATTGGGTGGATCTACTGGATTAATAAATAACAATTAACTATTAATACAGTGAATGTTGATGTCCATATCAACATTACTATTATTATTATTGTTATTGTTGATATTAAATGCAGCAGCACTGGAGACACCTGATATAAAGGGTTTTCTAATACATACATGATGGACTAACTAACTTCTCATTGGCTATTTGACCACTGCCAGATCCTTTTGTCTATGCAGTAATAAAATCTCTCTCTCTCTCTCTCTCTCTCTCTCTCTCTCTCTCTCTTTCTCTCTCACACCATCGTAGCTGGATGCTGAGGCCAGTGATCTCCTGAAAGAGCTTCAGAATAAACTCAATGCTGTGTTGGATGATCTCAGCAGGGTGTTTGGATCCAGGTAAAACACGTACACACACTCACACACACACACACACACACACACACACACACACACACACACACACATTGGTATTATTATGCTTGTGTCCATTAACTTGTGTATGTGAGTAACGTCACACCTAAACCTGAACCTGACATTTAACCTCAGTAACTCAGTAAGTAATTTAACTGCTGTTTTTTCAGAAAAAGCTGATTTTGTGCTGAAAAACAGTGTGTTTCCAACAAAATGTCCCAATTTCTAAAGATTATCCTGTGGTCCCACATTATTATGAGGAGATACAGTCCTCACAAAGGGATAAAAACACCCACATGCACACATTTACACATATGCAGACTTTTAGCAGTGTTATTATCATTGTGGTTCAGAGTCTGTGTTTTCATTCAGAAAACGGATTGAGGTCGCTCATGATTTCACTTATTATGTTGTTTTTAACTATGTCTTTACAAGATATTAGCGAAAACACTAACATTTTGGGATAAATAAACAGTGATAAATATCACAAAAACAAGACCAAACACAACAGTAACTTCATCAGGTTCAGATCATAATAAAACGTTTCCTCATCTTCCCACCCACACACACATTAATGAGGCCCAGACTAAAGATTCAGAATCTGCTCTTTCCGCCCAGTTTTTCCAATGTTTTCAGTGAGAAATCATTTGTATCACAGCATGATTTTGTCATCTGCACTGATAATGGGAACTTCGTAGCATTGAAGCTCCTCATATGTGTGCTGTTCTGATGCTCTGATATTATCTGCAGCTTCAAGCTCGTCATTGAGGACTGTGTGAAGCAGATGAATCAGGAGCTGGTACAGATGAAGGGAAACGCTGGAAACAAAAGTAACGCAGCCATGGACGCCGAGACTGTCCTGAGACCCCTTATGGACCTGCTAGACAAGAAGTGAGACACTTCTAAAAATAAACCCCAGTAGCTGTTTGATTGGCTGGATGCATTATGGGCTTCATCACATGCACAATGAAGAATACATTAGGCTGTTGTAATTGTTATTGTGTCGGCATTACCATGTGTTGGCGATAGGTCCAAAAGAAAGATGCTGAAAGGGCAAGTGGCTGTCAGCCTCTCCCCAGCAGCCACCAGGAGCTGTCCTTTTCAGCACCATGGACAGTGCCTGGCGAGTAGTGTAAATATATATATATATATATATTTGAGTGCAGCGGTATTCCACCATCCCATGGCGGACGCAAGGACGGAGCTGGGGGTGGCCAGGGTGGCCATTGACACCCCATGGTGAATCCTGGTCACCCTATTGGCCACCCCAAACACCGCATCACAGTCGTGGCTATTTTTTTTATCCCATGCGGAACCTTTCCTGCACTGCAAAGTTTCTACCCGGGCACTTTTGATGCACACACACATGCTGCCTTCAGATGAATTGCAGTCTGTAGCAGTGGTTTATACGCTAATCTACAATATCAGAGGAGAGATGGCGTTTCTACACTTTTTATGTCAGTTGTCCCGCCCGTGACTATTAACCCATAGCAAGCTAACTTGCAGGCAAAAATAGCTAAATGTTAGGTACATATAGCCCATAATCCTTCTGATCACCATAAGCTAAGCTGAACATCTATCTGTTACAATTGTCTTTAAAATGTGCTACATTTGTATAATGTAGGCTTCTTTATCCCTTTGTCTGCAGAAATAAAGAAAAAAGTTGGATAAACCTTATATTATTTTATATTTTCCACCAATGGCCTCATTCCAAATATATTTGTGGTGTGTGGTTTAGGTGCCTTAAAAAAACCTGTACTTACTAATGAAACATGTGTGCCACCCAGCACTGGACTGTCCATCGGGCATACTACCCTCCTCCCCCCAAACGACAGTGAGAGGGGCCGGTCTCAGCTCAAAATACCCGGGCCGATTTTTTGTCCCAGTCCAGTCCTGATGCCGCCCCAAACATGATCACCGATCCATTCGGGCCACCCCAATGAAAATTTCCTGGCTCCGCCACTGGGTGGACGGGGCCCGGACGTCACAGCTTTTTTTTGTAGCAATATATAGTTTTTGATGCATAAGAAATATATGATTTACTAATTTTGTAACATAAATATTAATGTATACATGGGTAATATCAGTATTTTACATTCTAGCACTGCGAGAGACAGCAGTTCAGTGTAAACTGTACAGTGCAAATATGGTTTAACCTTTACATTTTCTTTAAGGGTAATGTATTAAGCTGAGTTTAAAATGAAATTAAAGTGAAATTAAAGTTAGCTGCATTTTTCTGTATTTTACATTAATGAATAGTAAGGTCTATTATGTCTAGATATACACACATAGATATATATGTATGTGACTACAAGTATGTATATATGGCGTGCTTATGTAGCACACACATACCACACACATACACTCATACACACACACACATGAAATGCAATTTTAAAAAAGCTTTGCTGCATAGGTGCGATGCTCTTTGTCCACCTGCACGTTTAGCCTTAATCCCGACCCACTGACAACAAGCTCTTTTATTCTGCTGTGCAGTTGGGCCACACCATACCACAGCCTCACATGTCTAGTCAGGACACACTATGAAGATATGTCACCCCTTAATTAGCTGAGATAAAACAATATTTCAGTGCAAACGTAGAGGAGGTGACTGCAGCAGGCAGCCGTATTATAAAAGAGTACACTCCTCAGCTGTATCCAAAGCTTAAAGTGATTGGTGTGTTTTTAGTTTTTGTTGGCAGGAGTGTATATTCCTGGGCATAATATAGTATGCATTGTTATAGGCAGTGGAAATAAGTGCATAATAAACCCTTTCTGTGATGCATGTATTAAAGTAAATGCACCCTTATCATTCCTATGGTCTTGTGTACAATGTAGAAAGTGTATTGGCTGAGGGCATGGTGTGTAAAAAAATGCATTTGCTGCAGTCTAGATGTCCAATAGCATCTGTCCACTCTTCCTCCGCAGAGCATCCAGGCCACATTGGTATTACAAAGAATCCTCTTAATTGTGTGCAAGCCACAAATCTGTCTGCACTTCTGGCTTCATCTGCCCCCTAAGCAAAAAAATATTACAATCCAGAGGTTCGACAATACAGAGTTCGAAACAAACACGGTTTCTTACCCACAGTTCAGTTTGTATTATATTTTATTCTGAAGTGGAAGTTTTGGTTTTTTTTACAGTTCTGCCAATTGTTATGTGAGTTTTTTTTGCTTGCTCACCAGAGTTTTACACTAAAATTCTGTTACTTTTGTGTTGTGCTCTTGAGTGTCCTGCATGACACTCACTCCATCTTTCAGTTGGTGCGTCAGCTGTTTGGACCCAGTCTAAGTTGATTTAGTTATGGATCAAATGTCAGATAAAAGTGTAAATATAAAACTGCAAGTATAAAGACGATGGAATCTTGAATCTCTGTTAACCTCCAGTCTTACATTAAGAGTTACAACACATTAGAATGTACACTTTAATGGAAAGTAGTCAGGTGGTGCAACCGTGTGACACTGCATGCTGCAGGGTTAACACTGATTGGAATCCAGGGGCTGAGCACATTTGTTGAATATTGTTATCAGGCCAGGGATTCCAGACTTGAGCAGTGCAGACACTGTGAAAAATAGTGTGAAAGTGTAATGGCAATGCTGTGAAGTGTTCAGTTACTTAATGTCTGTCTCTCTCCCTCTCTCTATCTGTCTCTCTTTCTCGTTCTCGTTCTCTCTCTCTCTCTCTCTCTCTCTCTATCTCTCTCTCTTTCTCTTTCTCGTTCTCTCTCTCTCTCTCTCTCTCTCTCTCTCTCTCTCCCCATC
>JBBJLS010123180.1:0-17511 GCA_037577275.1 Bryconaethiops microstoma | reverse complement strand
TATATATATAATGTTATATTTATACTACAATTTATACAGTACTGTATTGTTATTGGCTCCCTACTGTGTCACCCTTATAGTATTATACTTTTTAGGTGAAGTATTTGTAAATTACTTGCTGAAGTTCTGGTGATGAGAGCTGCTTCTCAGTAGCCTATGGGAAGGCAGGGAACGTGGTTCTCCAGAATGCAGGTGGGATTTTGTGGCAGTCATTTATCACGTGGTTGTAGAGCTGGGCAGTCCAGCAGATGGCACTAATTCCACAATTGTGGTTCTCCAAGCCCACCGCGGAGAAGAAGATCCTGGCCTCTGCTCCCACAGTGCGTTTGGAAGGAGAGCAGCAGGACCTGTAGTGCTGCAGGTAAGATGTTCAGCTCTGGTTCACTGTGTTCACCGCTTGTTTTTCATTAGAGAAGTGCTGGAGAATTGTTCTGTAAAAGGTACATTTCTGAAAAGGAGGAAACCTTGTGATGGAACACAGAAGCAGCGTTTCATCCAAACTTGAATAAGAAGCTCCTGAGCTTTTGTGTGGTGGTGCCGAAGCAAGACATAACGACTGTAAGGCTCTAAAACCAAATAAAAAGCCTAAAGCTTTTTATACTTACCATAATGGGTGTGAGAGGCTACGTGATCAGTTTGCATATATTTTTGTGTGTGTGTGTGTGTGTGTGTGTGCGCGCGCGCGCCCACCCACCCACGTACGTACAGTACTGTGCTAAAGTCTTATGTACCTACTCAAATAGTTTAAAGCCATTTTTCTCAGCGTGTGATAGTGTGCCTGTCTTACAGCAAAAATAACAGAGTAAATGTAAACAAACAAGAAGGCGTTGGCCCTGAATCAAAAGGTTGGGGGTTCGATCCCAACTGCTAGTGTCACCACTGAGGTACCTTTGAGCAAGGTAGGGGAGAGTGGGGTAAACTGAGCCATGTCCTGTAGGCAATGAAAAATGATGCATGCTCCAGCGTGGGGGTCAATTGATCCGACGCAGTGGGTAAATTGAGTCACCTGGGGGTAAATTGACCAGTATACTTTTTGCTGTGTAAACTTGAGCATAACTGAAAAATTCCACCCATCAAACAGAAGATAAATGTATCTGCAACTGTAGTGTACAATAGCAAAACTAATACCTAGATCTGGGTGATTTTATCACATTCAAGTATTGTAACATTGCCACCACACCAGTAGGTGCTGGGCTATTCTTTACAAAATCAGTCGCTGCATAGAATGTGGGCTGAAACAAAAGCAAACCTGTAGGCAAGAACAATTCTGTCACTTGACTCAAGTGAACGAGGCTCTTTAGTGAACAACTGAGTGTACTTTCATACTCAACAAATACTCCAAATTCCATTCCTAAAGGTTGCTGGAAATTATGATCTGTTGCTGTCTCCATGCAGTTCCTCCAGCCTTTTGAGATTGAGGTTGCTTCTTCATCACTTTGCAGAAAGTGTGCCACATAATTTTCCTTGGGGGGAAAAAAGTGGCTTTCTCATGGCACTCACTTCATCACCCTCAATTTTCTCAATCATGCCAATGTATCAGTAGCTTGTGCATTTGGTTTCATATTTAACAATAACAAGGTCGGCAACTAACAGATCTGTGCTGCCAGGTTCACTTCACTTATCCTCAGAGTTCTCATACTCAGCCGTGTCAAGTGTGACAGAAACATGACTCTCTTCATAGCTTCTGCTTCCCACAATTTTTTTTCTTGATTGGTTTCTTGAGTTTTCCTTCTTTTATGTTACTTTTGTTTTTCCCGTGCTGTTTACTCTTTCTTTCTTCATGAGCTCCTTCAGTGGCCTGCTTTTCATTGTCTTTGTTTGCTTTTGCTTTGTTTGTGCCCTGGGAAGGATAAGTTTTCATCTGTGGAGACAAATGCAATGTGACTGGGACCCACATCTCCGTCACCTAGTGAAACACATTCCTGTGTGGAGCTTGATGAAGGCGACTCAGCAGTGATGAGGCAGTGGGTGGATCATCTGCAGTGCCAAACTGGGGCTTAGAGCTTGGCCTGACACCATGGATGGCTCAAACTCTGCATCAGGGAGGGATCCCTCTGTTGTATGGGGAAATCCCTGTGGACTTGGATCCAGAATTTATATTCTGTGGTGTCCTTGCTAGCAGAAAAGCCTTGTTTACACATCTGGCAATCCTGTATACGGTAACTGTTTTGCCTGGGTTAGATCTCATCCACCCTTTAAGATACTACATTTAAGGCTCAAACCAGAGGCTCAATTTACCCCAAGGTATTTGGCTTAATTTGCCCCACAGGAAACATTTTTAGCAGTCTGTCGTAGGATTTCAGGATAAACTTTAGATACATAGTTCACATGATATAATACACTAGCAAATCATCTACCTGTATGATGTGTGTTTTTAGTCCTGGATAAGTTAGCTTTGATCAAACGGTCATTATAGGTGACGCATAAAAATTTACTTTGACAAACAAACGTTTTTTGGTGAAAAAAACATTTACCACAAGACCATCGGTTTCTCTCCATCACAGGCAAGAAGAAATTGATTCTGCTTGCAGAATGTTTGATCACAGGATAACAAATGTGTACCATTGCCTAAATACAGTGGGTGGATCAACTTACCCACTGGATCAACTTGCCCCACTCTCCCCTACACACTGCTCGAGGGGTGCCTCGTTGGTCGTGAATGGGTTAAATGCAGAGAAAGAATTTCACTGTATGTTGTACTTGTATGACTATGCATGTGACAAATAAAGAATGTTAATCTTTAGTTATGATTGTAAAACAGGTGGCCTAGTGGTTAACGCATTTGCCCTGCGATCAGAAAGTCGTGGGTTTGAATCCCAAGACAGCTAGTGGCACCTCTGAGGTACCCTTGAGCAAGGTACCGACCCCACGAGCTGCTCCCCAGGCGCTGTGTTTCTGGGCAGCTTCACTTGGTGAATGAGTTGAATGCAGAAAAAGGATTTCATGCTGTTCACACTGTGTGCTGTGGTGTGTTCACATATGACAGAATGGTCACTTTACAAAAGTAGTTGATACTTTGTGAGCTGGTGCGAACACAGGTTTGGTTCCAAATTTCTCCTCGGTTCTTCCAGCCGTTGCTTGAATTTGTGAAACTCCATCAGCAGCTCCCGATTTTATTTAATGAATGACTATTTCGAGTCAAACCAGGTTTTTGATTAAACTCCATGTAATACTTGACTTCCACAAAAACACAATGATGTACTGAACATAATATCACAATTTACTGTAGACTGTTATTTGTATTCATTCTTTTTAGGTTTATTGAGCATATTTGGTAATGTAAGAAGGAAACACTCCATTGTAACACTTTTTAAATATTTTTTCAGGTGCATAAAACTTTTGCTTGGTGGATGTGTGTGTGTGTGTGTGAAATCTTTTCTGATTCATAAGCAGTCATTTAAAAAAATACTTTAACTTGTTTTAAGAATGAAAACAAAACCAACTGGCCCGCATAACATAAGGACCAAATAAATAATTGAATGAACTGATGTACAAAATTTGCACACGACAAACTGACCAAGTAATTTTCAATGGAGGCAAAACCTTCAGCTCACTACTCTGCTGCTCTCTAATGTGCTTCTCTTATGTTTATCATACTGAATCAGATCTTAATGATGTGCATGTATTTCACACTTGCGCTTGTGTTTTTTTGTAAATTTTGTTGATTTTTGTTGTGATGTAAGATTAGTCTGTCCTTGGAAAAAATAAATGCATTTAAATGTCAAATGAAAACACAACAGTAGGACATATGTTGGTTATGTACTTCAGTACAGAGATTTATTTTTATGGGCATTTCCAGAAATATTAATGTTTGCATTGCAGTTATGTGTGCAGTGAGTAATAAAAACAGTGTGTTTGTTTTTTGTGCTGTCTGTGCACCTGGGACCGTAAATACAATTTTATTCAGTCATATACTGTGTATGTGGATGGATGGCAATACATTCAACTTGAAAATCCAAACAAAAATGAGATCAGAATGTTATACTCTAATTTGTAGCAGAAAATGTTCACTAGTTTACCATCAGAAGATCATACACAGGATGGCTGTTAGAAAAATGTTTCCTGGGTAGATACGACCAAAATAGGACTGTTTGGTTTAAATGAAAAGTGCCATACTTGGAGAAAGGAAAATGCTGCATTCCAAAATAAGAACCTTAACCTGCCTACGAAACATGGTGGTGGTAGTTTCATGGTTTGGGCCTGTTTTTCCTCATCTGGGTCAGGATGGCTTGCTTTCATTTATGGAACAATGAATTAAGAAATATACCTGCAGGAACGTATAGGACTTGGGAACTGAATCTCAGGAAAAAGTGTCATGCAGCAAGACAGGAACCCTCCACACAAGTTGTTCTACCAAAGAATGGTTAAAGAGCAAAAAAGTTTGTTTTGAAATGTCCAAGACAAATTCCTGACCTTAATCCAGTAGAAATGTTGTGGAAGCTCCTGAAGCAAAAGGCTTAAGTGAGAAAACCCACCAGCATCCCAGATCTAAAGCTGTTGGAGGAATGGGTTAAATGTCCTCCAAGCCAATGTGCAGGACTGATCAACAATTACTGAAATGTATTGTTGAAGTTATTGTTGCACACCAAACACTAAGGGTCGGTTTACCAGACAGGGATTAAGCCTAGTCCTGGATTTAGTAGTGCTGTGAATGGAGATTTTCCATTGAAAAGGAAAGGGTAGTCCAAGACTAGGTGTAATCCCTATCTGGGAAACTGACCCAAAAAGTATGATTTACAAAAATAAATGAGTAAGTATACTTTTTTTTTTGCAATATTTTTCTATTTTTCTTATCTACCTTTGGGAAAATCATATTTTTGGCCATTTATGCACAAATATTGAACATTCTAAAAGGGATCACAAACCTACAACAGGAATTACTAACATTAGAATTCCTCTCTACCTAAAATCATAATTGTTTTATTCAGAGACTACCTGAACATTTTGCTGCATTTCATGATGTTGCTTTTATGTAGTTTATGATTTTATGTATGTAAAATATTGTCTTTTTATCTTCTAGAAACAATCAGTAGATGCTAGTGAGAAGAATACACCACGCTGCTGGCATCAGAACTGGACATACGAGGGCATGGCTTCCAGAAGAAGCTCTGGTGTTCTCAGAAATAATATTTCACAGAGACTAACACAGAAAACTGGAATTTACCTCAGTTCTGAATTTAGGAAGAGTTTTAGTCAACAGAGTGATCTCCAAACCCACCAGTGCATTCATACAGGAGAGATACCACATCACTGTCAAGAGTGTGTTAATAGTTTAAGTCAACAGAGTGAAATCCAGCGTCATCGACGTATTCACATGAGAGAAAAGCCATATCACTGTACAGAGTGTGGAAAGAGTTTTAATCAACAGAGTGAACTCCAGCGTCACCAACGAATTCATACAGGAGTGAAACCGTATCACTGTACAGAGTGTGGGAAGAGTTTTAATCAGCAGAGTCATCTTTGTCGTCACCTGCTCATTCATTCGCGAGTGAAACCATTTTACTGTACAGAGTGTGAAAAGAGCTTTAATCTACAGAGTGAACTCCAACGTCACCAACATGTTCACAGAGGCCAGAAATCGTATCTCTGTACAGAGTGTGGGAAGAGTTTTAGTCGACAGACTGAACTCCAACGTCACCAACGCATTCACACGGGAGAAAAGCCGTATCACTGTACAGAGTGTGGAAAGAATTTTACTCAACAGAGTCATCTCCAAAGACACCAGCGCATTCACACGGGCGAGAAACTGTATCACTGTACAGAGTGTGAAAAGGGTTTTAATCAACAAAGTGAACTCCAACGTCATCAACGCATTCACACAGGAGAGAAACCATATCACTGCTCAGAGTGTGGAAAGAGTTTTATTCACCAGATTAGTCTCCAAAGACACCAGCGCATTCACATGGGAGTGAAACCGTATCACTGTACAGAGTGTGGGAAGAGTTTTAATCAACAAATTCATCTCCAACGTCACCAGCGCATTCACACGGGGGAGAAACCATATTACTGTACAGAGTGTGGAAAGAGTTTTAATGGACAGAGTGAACTCCAACGTCACCAACGCGTTCACACAGGAGAGAAACCATATTACTGCTCAGAGTGTGGAAAGAGTTTTAGTCAACAGATTAGTCTCCAAAGACACCAGCGCATTCACACAGGAGAGAAACCGTATCACTGTACAGAGTGTGGAAAGAGTTTTAATCAACAAATTCACCTCCAACGTCACCAGCGCATTCACACGGGAAAGAAACCATATTACTGTACAGAATGTGGAAAGAATTACAATCAACAGAGTGAAGTCCAACGCCACCAACGCGTTCACACAGGAGAGAAACCATATCACTGCTCAGAGTGTGGTAAGAGTTTAACAGACTAATCTGTGGCGTCACCAACACATTCACACACAGGATAAACCACATCACTGTGCAGAGTGTGGAAAGAGTTTTATCTCCAAACACCAGCACATTCACACAGGTTGTATTATTGCTCACAGTGTGGAAAGCATTTCTCATATCTAATGAGTGTCAACAGGCACAAATGCATGAAGAAGGGGGCTGAACTCAAGGACTTTTAAGAAGCTATGAGAGGCTGAGCAAATCTATATATGATGTTTGTTAGATATTAAAAATGTTATGTCGGCCTTAGCCAACTCTGGAAATGGAAGCATCTAGGAGGATCGACAAGGCTGTGGGATACAACTAACAGGGCAATGCTGCTGTCTGCTGATGACTCTGTGTATCCCCTGTTGCATTTCTTACTACAGAGCTCCAAATCACTTCTACAAGAAACATCAGCAGAAGAACTGTACGTGAGAAGCGATATGAAATGGGTTTTCATGGCCGAGCAGCTGTACACAAGCCTAAGATCACCAGGCTCAATTGGAAGCTTTAGATGGAGTGGTGTAAAGCAGGTGGAAACTTTGTACTCTCAAGTGCTGAATCATGGGTTTGGCAGATTCCAGATGAACGCTACCTAACCGAATACAGGGTGCCAGCTGTAAAGTTTGGTGGAGGAGGGATAATGGACTGGAACTTTTTTTCAGGGTTTGGGTTCAACACCTTAATTTCAGAGAAGTCTGATGTTAGCAATACAGCAGAAAACGACATCTTATGTAGTTATATATTTCCAGTGTTATGGCAACAGTTTGGGGAACGTGCTTGCTTGTTCCAGAATGACCGTGTCCCTGTCCACAAAGCAGAGTCAATAAGCAGATGCTTTGATGAATTTGAAGCGTTCTAGTGGCTTACATGGGGTCCTGACCTTTGTGATGAATTAGAACACTGATTGTGAGCCAGATCTTCTTGTCCTACACATTCCAAAAGCTTGTAGAAAGCCTTCAGAAAAGAATGGGGGAGGTTATAGCCACTAACTGGGTGGAACTCCATATTAATGCCCATGGTTTTGGAATGGGATGTCTAATAAACTCATATTGGTGTGATCACAAACTTTTGGAAATGTAGTGTATGAAAAACATTGAAGGAGTTGTCAGTATTTCATGCCCCTTTCTTGTGTGTATTATGTTTTAATGGCTAGGAATTTTTGTTTTTCATCTTTAGTACTTTTATGATTTAAGCATGAGAGGGCAGTGACACCATATCTCCAAAGTGTTGGTGGCAAATCTGGCATTGTGAGAGGAATGACTGTGTAGAATATTTGCAAGATATTTGCTTGATATTAAGACATGCTATATGCGAAATATAAGGCAGAAAAGTCAAACCTGGTTTTGTAATAATTACATAAGCTATTTTTAAAATTAAAAATATGGAGTGCATTTTTGGAACTGTAACCAGGGGAAGTTGTTTTGCTGATATTTGGGTTTAGGGTCCAGCCATGTTACCCAGCTTCCAGTCCTCTTCAGATTCCTCCCATTCTTCTTGCAATTTTAATGTTACCATCAATATGTCTGCCCCTAATAGGCAACACTCTGTGTATCAGCCCATAGTGGGCAAAACCATTAACCATATAGGTGTTTCAAAATAATAGATGGCCTCATTGTATGGATTACGAATATTCTTTGTACTTTTCTTCCCCAAAATTTAAGATACTAATGATGCCCAAATGACAAAGGTGTTTTTTAATTGCAGAATGCAATAGAACTAAATTGAATATATGTTTAAACCACCTTAAAAAAAAGGGGGGGGAAGAAATATGAGATGACCTCTAGATAGTACATTAACATCATAACCTTAGATGGAGATGGTGAGGGCATTGCTCCGGCGAGTGGCGTTAGAGACCTCTGGCCCGATCAGCTGACAAACGTATATAAAGAATATCGTCCAGATATGCCAGCGGATTCTGTCAGTTTCTAAAGACCCTCGCCTTGCGGAGAGAGGCCCTCACGATTCGTGCGCCGAGGTCCAGTGGATCATCCGGATACGCCATTGCGTGAAAAGTGGTGTGTGGAGGGGTGGGGCTTGTTGTGGGCGGGTTAACACTAAAGTGCGAGTTAAGTAAGAACATATTCTGGTCGGACCACAGTTAACCCACTGCCTAAGTTGCCATAGCAACATACCTCGTGGTAAACCTGTTCACCTTTCGTAGTACGGGTTAGTCATGAAGTTACGCCTCACGTGACCAAGTTACTCTCGAACTTAGTGTGATAAGCCAGTAATCGCACTTCGTAGTACAGGTCCCTGGTCGGCATCTCCTGGCGGAGTTTCATGACAATGTCCATGCGTGATCCCTTTGGGTCTACACCACACACTCTACCAAACAAGGTATGGTTACTAATATAAATATTGGCTGACATTTGTGAACAGTAGGACTTAACGCAAAGGGGTTCTGATCGTTACCTATAGCATGACAATTACAAAATCTTAGCCATGTATCTACGATATGCTTAAAACCACCAATGCATTAACAGGTTCATCGATATCTTCTGGTGGAGCTTCTATGCTGCTAGGATAAGCGAAAAGGAATAAGCCATATTCAAAGCCAAATTAAGTTACATAATACTATTCAATGGACATGTTACAGCACTAAGAGTCACATAAAACAAGTCACATAAAATAAGCAAAGATTTTTTTCTAAAACAATCTTAATAAAGCTATGTAAAGTGATGTATACTTCATCAGTCTGTTTACTTTATCAGTCCTGAATTTCCATCCATACATCCATACATCCATCCATACATACATACATACATCCTTCCTGCCTTCTTTCCTTCCTTTCTTACTTGTTACAGTTGCCTTTAACTGCCAGTTAGCCTACAATTGGCTGTTCATACACAACAGTTAGAAAATTCAACATGTAAAATTACAGTCCTCACCTGCCACACCAAAGACCCCTTTCCTGTGCAAGTCCAAGACAATCGTGATTGGTGTCATGGCGAAAACTTACGCTTCTCGGAAAATCCAATAAAAACCACTATACAACAGAAAATGATGTAGGTGGTTTCCTTTATTTTTATCAGGCATCAAAACAAGCCAACCACCCCTGCCAGCTGGTGGATCCACCCTGTGAGGCTGTTAGGATATTCCCTTTATATTCCTAGATGCAAACTCCTATGGTCATGAAATCTGAGGTCCAGTTCTTCAGCTTGGGCTACTCTATACAAGGATAGCCTTGTATAGAGTAATGGTCAGTGTGTCTTCCTAGGCAAACTGGGTGTTCGATTCTGTTTCACAGGATATTCCTATTTAAAGAAATACCCTTTAAGCAAAAGACAGACATAGAGATAAAACACTATATTATATTTTGGCATATCCATAGTTATATCATGTATCATATACAATATCTATGATTCCAAAGTCTACCATATTGGGTGGCTCCCACATGTCACGTGTGCATAAATATATTGGTGGTCTGTCAGTGCCTCATAATGAATGTAAGTCTGAAACACTCTCTGTTGTGTCAGGAATTTTTTGCCAAAGGTTTTTTCCAAAGTCTAAACAACACATCCATGATGGATCTGTAAAGGATAAGCAAATCATTTTAAAATGTGTACCATAAGACAGCCTGAGGAATCAGAATAGTAACACACAGTATTCAATTTACCTGAATGCTGTTTCTCAGGAAAAGACAGAGATGTAATAATAGATTAGTGAGGTCATCAAATTTATGGAGCCCATCAGACCACTCCTGGTATCTGTACACCATGCCACATTTGTATTACCATCTATGATTTGTTGACACTCTTGGCAAAATCAATTAATTCAATTAATTCAATTTCAAAAAAGGTTCCAGTCCTTGAACAGCCTCAAAAATCTGTGGGAATGATTCACTGAGGTCATCCAAAGCAACCATCAGTTACATGCCTCAAGTAGGCCACACTGGTGGATAAATTATAATTTCCCGTTCGTGTCGAACCTTCAGCATTCCGTTATACATTATAGAACTATACAAAGTTTATTCTCTAGATAGGATGTATTGCACTCTAAACAAAGTTTGTTACCCAGTGGTAATGCTAATGCAATTATACCATCACTACATTCTGTTTACTAAACTTAGCTAGCAGGCTTACGATCAAACCATAGGTTACCATTAAAATAAGGTGATCTCCATCAAAGTTTAATTATATTTTGTATTTGTATTAGCTTCATACATGTAGCAGTAAAGAATATTAACCACTTGGGGCAGCTGGTGGCCTAGTGGTTAGGGTGTTCGCCCTGCGATCAGGAAGTCGTGTTTGATTCCCAAGACTGCTAAGCACCTCTGAGGTATTTTTGAGCAAGGTACCGTCCCAACACACTGCTCCTCAGGCGTTGTGTTCCTGGTTGCCCGCTGCTTCACCTAATACAAATTTATTTATACAGCACTTTACATTGTCCAAATCTCAAAGTGCCTACAGAATTTGAAAAAAGATAAATAAATAAATTGTTACATGACAAAACATGCTAAAACAAGGAGAAAATTTAAAAAAAAAAGAACAGGAAAAGTACAGGAAAAAGATTTAAAACCGAAAGCTCTACGAAAAAAAACGTTTTTAGTCCTCTTTTAAAGCTGTCAGTGGGTTGTGGAGCCCTTAAGGTGTCAGGGAGGGGCATTCCATAGGTGAGGGGCAGGGGCACAGAAAGCTCTATCGCCCATGGATTTGAATTTAGTTCTGGGTATCTGGAGCCAGTTAGAGTCAGTGGAGCGGAGGGAGCGTGCTGTGGTTTGAGGGGTGAGCAGTTCTTTGAAGTAGGAGGGGCTTTTCCATAAATGCATTTGTGAGTGAGGAGACAGACCTTGAATTCAATCCTGGCAGAGACAGGAAGCCAGAGTGGGGAATGGGAGTGATATGTTCATGCTTCCGAATTCACATCAAGATCCTAGCTGCAGAGTTTTGGATATATTGTAGCCTCTGAATGCTCTTGCTGGATATCCCACAGAGAAGAGAGTTGCAGTAATCCAGTCTAGTGGAGACAAAAGTTGGCAATGTTTCAGAGATGGTGAAAAGAGATCTTGCAAAGGTGATAGACATGAGATTCAAAGATTAGGTTGGAGTCCATTTTAACGCCAAGGTTAGTGACTGATGAGGAGAGAGGAATGTTCTGACCAGAGAAGGTGATACAGCTTATGGATGCTGATTTAATCTGGTGGGGAGTACCCACCATGATGGCTTCTGACTTGGAACAGTTCAGTTGAAGGAAATTACGATTCATCCATACTTTTATCTCCTCCAAACAGATGGTGAGTTGAGATGATGAGGATGATGACAATGATAGGGATGAAGGTGGAGTTGCAGCAGTTGCTTTGATGTACAGCTACGTATCATCAGCATAACAGTGGAAGGAAACTCCATGGTGGCTGATTACTTGACCGAGGCAGAGGAAGAGGATAAAGAGGATGGACCCTTGAGGGAACCCACAGGTGAATGTGTGTGGATGTGATCTGGAGTGTCCAAGGGAGATGTATCGCTTCATGAATGGGTTAAATGCAGAGGTAGAATTTCGTGCTGTACACACTGTGTGTTCACTTATGACTGAAAGGTCACTTTCACTTACGACCATTACTCCCTTTCCACTACAATTCCACTGTTGATTACTTCTTTTTATGGTATGCAGCTCTAGGATGTCTCAATGCTGGCAGTGGATTCCCGCGTCTCTGAAATAGCCGAAGTTTCCCATTGGTGGGCACATTTGGGCCATGCGTGGGACTGGCTGTCTTGCAAACTGCAATGAGTACCTTTTCCCTTTCCTCATTGTACACCACTTTTGAGCCATTTTGAATGGCATGGTTTCACTTTCTGACAGCAATTCAGAGCCTGTCTGTGTGTATTCCGAGGAAAACTGGAGCCGCTCGGTATTAATGTGCAAGTGGTCTCTCCCGAACTCTGAGCAAGACTGGAGGTCAGTTTTTGAAGTTGTTGACCCAAATCCATATAGAGCCCAAGTGTTTAGAGTTGCCTATAACCATGATCTTACCAGACACCTAGGTGTGAGGAAGATGTACAACCACATTTGAAGCATTTCTGTTTGCCTGGTATGAAGTCGGATGTTGCCAGGTATTGTCGATCCTGTCATGTGTGTCAGATTGCTGGAAAGCGTAATTCCTCCTATTCCTCCTGCTCTGTTGTGGCCTATACATGCTGTGGGAGAACCCTTTGAAAGAATTTTGGTAGATTGTGTGGGCCTCAAACCAAATCAGGTAACACGTATTTAACTTTGATGTGTACTACTACTAGCTACCCTGATACCCCATACACAGCATTAAGTCCCATCACGTCATTTACATTTACAGCATTTAGCAGACACTTTTTATCCAAACAATCTCAGTTACCTAACTACAGGGGACAGTCTCAACCTCGGTTTAGAGGATTCAAACCCATGACCTCTTGGTCCTGAGGCAAGTATCTTCCCCACTTGGCCACCACCCACCAAACCTCTTCCAAGCTCTTGTTTTTTTCAAAGATTTTTTTACTACTTTTGGCTTGCTGTAAAAAACACACTGTAAAAAATGGAAAGTTGGGAAAACTTAAAAATTTAAGGCAACCTGCTGCCAAGCATTTTTAAGTTCTCAACTTCACGCCCATGTAGTTGTGCTGACTTAATTTTGTAAGTTATACTGTGAGTTCACACAGGGTTGCAGTTGTGCTTTAAGTTTCCTCAACTTCACTTTGCAAGGACAACCAAATGGCAAGTGTGTTAAACACAGAAATCTCCTATAGCCTCCCTAATGACTCCAACGAGCCACATTTCTATTCTTGCTCTCATATATTATTTACATTTTACTTTATTGATATTTACCTTGTAAATGGATTTCTATTATTGTTCACAAAAATAATACATGTTCCACGGCATAATCTTATTGAACAATGGTTTATGATTTCTGCCACAATTTTTGCTTTTACAAGTTATATAAACTAACATGTTATCATTATTTGACCTCCCTACAAAACTACAGACTCATTGTACATCTGCAACATGAATAGAATAAAAATAATAAATCAGGAAGCATAAAAACAGCAGGGTGCTAAAAATAAAAGAATGCACAGAAAGGCAATAAAAAAAGTTAATCAATAAAACAAAAGTGCAATGGAAGTGCAGATATTTAAAAGAAGGCGGAGGAGAAATATGCAGTTTTTAGGCGCTTGAGCAGCTTCTACAGATCTAAGAAATACAAGGAATAAACATTAAACATATCAGCGATGGATGAGGGCCCAAATCACTTAGTGACTTGTGCACAACAAGAAACGCTTTGAAATCAGTTCTGTATGAACTGGGATCCATGCAAGGACCCGTATCTGGAGTCATTTGATTTTTTTTCTTGGTTTTGGTAGAACTCTGTCAATGGCATTTTGAATTTTATTGTATATGTTCTTACCAGGTGTTACAACAGCCTGTTGTGTATTTTCTGACTAGGTTAAATAACTATCATTACGTGAAAGACTATGTGCATTATTGTGCAGTGTTCTTATCGGCTGTAAAACATGTACAGTTGTCTTACCATGGGCAATATCATGTGATGTTGTCTAAATGGGTGCTGAATTTTGACTACTTCAAATTACTACTGATTCTCTTGTGCAATAACTAACTCCAAGGGAATCATTGGATTATGTCAAGGAAAGCATAACTAATGCCAAGGTATGGGAAGCTAAACAACTAAAAACGAAACAAGATTGTGTTATTACCGATAGTCTATCAGTTGTTTTAACATTTGATGAAAAAAACATACCTGAAAGGGTATTCATAAGATACATGAGTTATGAAGTCAGGATTCCTCCTCCACTTAGATGCTTTAAGAGTCAATACTCTTGGACATGTAGCTGCAGTGTGTAAGGGGAAACAAAGATGCAGTAAATGCAGTGGAGAGCATGAATATGGGCAGTGCGACAAGGATACAAATGCAGGACGTACAGCGGCTCAAAATAATGCAAGGGCTATCCTATGCAGAAGCAACCAAGACGGTTAAAAGGGCAGTGTCTGCTCCAGACTCAGCTGTTAAAGAGAGGAAACAAGAAGTAGCTAAATGTACAAAGTATGACAAATTAAAGATGAAACATTGATTGTTTCTAAAAGTAACTTTGTTTAATTTATGGCAGAGGTCATCAATTGCTCAGCACAGACTACTGGCTGAACAGAGAGAATTAAAATTATTGTTAAATCTGCTGAGAAATTCTTAAGTATTAAAGGATTGATGTGGGAATCAGTCAGAGATACTTTAAATGAAGAGGTACAACAATCCCAAGTATGGGTTGGCTCAGGATAATGGTCTTGGTTATTTTGCAGTGGAACACAAGGAGCTTAATAGCGAATGGACAGGAGTTTAAGAAATATGTTGACAATTTGAGTGTAAAAGCCAGTGTAATCTGTATATAGTAAACTTGGTTGATTCCCAAGTTGGATTTTAATATTAAAGGATATACCTCACTAAGGAGACATAGAGACACTGGAAAAGGTGGGGGAGTCATAACATTCATGCAAAAAGGCATTCATTATAGGTTTGGTCAAATAAAGGTAATATAGAAATAATAAATTTTTATAACCCATGTAGGCAATTACAACTGAGCCATTTGGTGGAAATCTGGAATTATATGCACAGTGCACATAGTACACTGTGCGGGGGATAGGAATGATGCTAATGGGTATGTGGTGTTAGAATTTCTGGGCGAGGAAGACTTAGTTTATCTGAATGATGGTTCAGGTACCAGGCCGGATGTTGTACAGAATCAGCAATAGACCTCACATTAACTACAATAACTTCAGCAGACAAGTGTGAGTGGGAGGTGTTGAAGGACAATGCAAGGTAGTGATCACTTCCCTATTAAAATTCAAGTATGAATGGAAGTTGTAATTGAGTTAAAAATGAGAGGTGGATATTAGAGAAAGCAGATTGGGACAAATTTAGAGAGTTAAGTGATGAAATGCTGTCAGTAATAGATAGCAATAAAAGCTATTATAGACAGGAACAAAGCTTTTAGAATATTGAATATATAATTAAATATTCTATAATTATCCCTATTAAAAAGCTTAGGAAAGATCCAAAGAATCCTAGCATCTACAGACCAATAGCACTTACATCTCAGATTGGTAAAACAATGGAAAGAATAATAAATGACAGGCTTACATGTACAATTGAGACTACAGGATTGATACAAAATTATCAATGTGGTTTTAGAAGAGGCAGAAGCACCATGGATCCTATAGTGTATTTAGAGGACACCATAAGAAGAGCGCAAGTGAATAAGGAATCAGTTGTGCAAAGAAAACGTATCAGGTTAAACTTGCAAGACATTTTCCAAAGAAGCTCAGCTGAAATATGCATTAACTATTAGTTGTTGTTTTTTTTATTGTTTGTTTGTTTTTGTTTTGTTTTGGTTAGACTCAAGTACCACACCCCAGTCCAGCTGGTGGCGGTAATGCACCACTCAAGTTAGTTGCCAACCGCCATAAAACCGAAAGAAGAAGAAGGCTGGGCAGTCCAGCAGATGGCACTAATTCCACACTTGTGGTTCTCCAAGCCCACATCGGAAAAGAAGCTCCAGGCCTCCGCTCCCACAGTGTGTTTGGAGCGAGAGGAGCAGGAGCTGCAGTGCTGGAGGTAAGATGTTCTGCTCGGGTCCACTCTGTTCACTGCTTGTTTTTCATTAGAGAAGAGCAGGAGCAGTATTCTGCAAAATATACATTTCTGAACAGGAGGGAAACGTGTGAGGGAACACAGATGCAGCATTTCATCCAAACTTGGATGGGAAGCTCCTGAGCTCTTGTGTAGTTTTGCCAGATCTCACGTAATAAACAAGAAATAGTAAGGTTCTAAAACACAAAACTTTTCTCTTTTAATTCTTCTTTATTTACTTTTCGCAATGAGACAAATGGTCATGTGGCCGACGATTCCGAATAGCTGCATCAAGCTGTGCGAGTACATCATCTGCTAATATTTCTGACTTTCTGGTTGCTGTTGTAGCTGACATCGGCATTTGTTTGATTTTTTTCACACATCTCGTCTTTTTGTTTTCCGTCAAAAAATGTCTCAGCAATGGTGTTTAAGCACTCCTTCACAACTGTCCCATCACTAAGTTTTCTTATGTTGCCCCAAAATCCACGCTACTTTTAAGGAACATTCGTTTACACGTTTCTGGGCTGTAAATGTATGTGTGATGAGTCGGGTAGATCTGTCATACTGGGCTTGCAGTTCGGTTATTTTTTGCGTGCCCTCAGCTCTGACTTCCGAGGATAACTTTGCTCAAATCATCTGTGCTTTGTTTCGTAGTGGCGCTTCACGTTGACGCTTTTAATTAATGCCACGTTTTCGGAGCATATGAGGCACACTGCTTTTGAATTGCTCGTCGGAGGAAAGAACAAATATTTCTCCGTCCATTCAGCTTTAAAACAACGATTTTCATCATCTACTTTCCGCCTTTTGGAGCAAGCCATGTTGTCTCTCAATTTATCTCTCTTCCTCTCTGCTGTGGTAAACTAACCATTTATTGGCTCAACTGAGTGAAGCTATTGTCGTATTAACTGGAGTAGCAGCGCTTCCTGTCAATAGACGTGACCGTCCAAAATATTGCTCCATGAAAATGACTTAATCTCGTGAATTTACCAGACTGGTCACGGGTCCGGACAGAACCATGGCTCGGCCCGGATCCGGACCGAGGTCCGCCATTTGGTGATGCCTGGTTTAGATTATTGTGTCAGGAACATACTGACCGAAAAACTCAATTTAAGTGTGTCGACGACAATGTAAAGACTCCAAATGCCAAGAAAGTCTCCTCTTCCAAGGGGGGTCCCTGTGGACCGCTTTTACGTCCTCACTAATGTCAGGAATGAAAGGGGTTTCAACCTGTTGCATTTCTTCACAGTTCAGTCATTAGAATGTACACAAAGTTATTCAGAGTGGTGGGACTGAGTCAGTGTTGTGTACAGTGGTGGTGATAGGAAGCAGAAATCAGAAAACTTAAATGCCTCAGAAAGGTTACGAATATCTTGCCTGATGCCTGAGGCATTTTTTTTTAGCTTACTGAGACATGGTGGTGTGTAGTTTAAGCCTAAAGCATTCTTCTTATTGCCAATTGTGACAATCCCGCTCAACGGCCACCAGGGGGCACTATAGAGGAGAACTGGATAATCCCTCTCAACCAAGGACCAA
>JBBJLS010123141.1:0-17518 GCA_037577275.1 Bryconaethiops microstoma | reverse complement strand
CTATATATTATATAAGAAAGCTATATAAGAAAAGGTTTTAATAATACAGTAACCCCCTGCTTTTCGCGGGGGTTACGTTCCAAGAGCACCAGCGTATAGTGAAAACCCGCGTTGTTGTGATGTGGTTAAAAAAATGCCTAAAAATGCCTACTTCTGTAGTGTAAACTCTGAATATGCCCCCAAATATGCTCCCAAAACAATGCCATTTTAAACTCATTACCCTTAAAGAAAATGTAAAGGTAAGCCCATATTCATACTGTACAGTTTACACTGAACTCCTGCAGTGCTAGAATGTAAATACCATTATTGCCGCTGTATAGAACTGCACTGTAATTCATGCACGTGCGTTTTCGTTGGTATGCGCTGTCGTTTTCTTTGGCATAAGCAGGGTAAATGCAGTAATAAATACATTTAATTTACAATAATAAAAACACAGGGCTTTAAGAAGAACAAACAGAAAAACACGAGAACACTCGAGACTTTTTTCGGATTGGCTACTTTCAAACCTCCCGCCTCTGAGTACAGCAGTATTTCACTATACTGTGTGAGTGTGCCTTAGGAGAAGAGTCAAGCTTTGAGCTGTAAATGTATCTCTTTCTGGATGGTACCAGTGACAGTGTCAATCTCCTGAGTTAAATGATCTATGTCCTGCTCTCTGCACACACACACACACACACACACACACACACACACACACACACACTTAATGTCTCGTCAGTCTTAGGGTAAAATGAGTTTACTATGCTTGTTAAGAAGGGTGTGGGGGTTGTTGTGTTACAGTGCCCCTTTGATTTAGCATGAAGTCAGCCTTAGTCTAACACACCACAGAACTAAAGTCACTGTACACTGTGTGTGTGTGTGTGTGTGTGTGTGTTTGTTTCTAATGTTTTCTTGAGTTTGCGGTCCATGGGTTTGTGAACCTTGTCCAGAGCCTCTTCCGTCTCACTTAGGGTCAGGATCAGAGTCCTGTTCTGATTCTCCATCTCTTCTAAAAGCTCCAGCAGTTGCTGGCTGTGAAGTATATCTGAGGCTCCTACACACACACACACACACACACACACACATACACACACACACACATGCACACACACACAAATACAGTACAGGTATTAAAGCAACAAACCACAAGAGGAAATGACTAAAATTACAGCCTTAAGTGACTTATGGCTGGTTTAAAATGGCAGACAATATAAAATGTGATAAAAACAGACCATTTTAAGTGAAGTTCATAATATTCAAAATTCATAATCAAGATACACAATTTCTTCTCCATGAAATCTATCGTGATCCATGTGAGCCGTATCACATTAGTGCTGTCCTAGAGATTGGGCACTTTAATGTATAATTTGAGCTGTTGTCCTATGTATGTCACAGCTCCAAATGCAACGCAGCCTATCTAGTTCAAATGCTTGCGTCCAGGGGATCGGAGTTGTCCATGTAGACTAGAGCTGCACTGAGCATTAAGGTCCCAAACTGAGACAATAGAGTCTTAAGTGCTTAAAAGTCAAGCAAATGCATCTGTTCATTATGAATGGAAACCTCCAGCATGGAAAAGTCTGATTTGCCATCACTGTTGCCAACTTGGCGACTTTGCTAATGTAACTCAAAACAGAGCCCAATGCCAAATCTACTGACGTTCTGGACAAACCTCAGCTACTTTCCACAGAACAGAACCTCCTAAACTGCCCCGAGAGCAAGAGGCACACCTCTCTCTACGTCTGCTCTGTTCGGTGAGTGGTACAGAAACAGAACAGCACATCCAGTACACCGCCCCAACACATCGTTTTCTTCTACCACTGCTCCCCGCCAATCCTTTGTCAACAACTTTTATATACACCTCCCAGCCACATGAAAAAATCATCTTGTGACATTTAGCGACATTTCTGGCAGGTTTAGTTACTTACCATTACTGATAATAGTTGGTAACACTGTTTAGTGAAGATACTGTGAGATGAAGAAATGAAATGAAGCTGGGTCTAACCTCAGTCCTGCAGATTCCCCACCACCTCAATGCCCACATTGGGCACCTTCTTCCTGCTCAGACAGGATTAATCCTCTTAAAAAACAGTGGTGGAGATGTATTAGTGTTACCTGGGAAGTTATTGCCCACAGGTGATTTTAATCTAGCATGGATCTGCAGTGTGTTGTAGTGTTAACAGTCTGACAGTGATAATTATCAGGTGATTTTAATCCAGTATGAATCTGCAGTGAAGGATTTTTACAATCTAACACTAATAATTATAGAGTGACTTTAATCCAGGATGAATCTGCAGTGTGTGTAGTGTTAACAGTCTGACGGTTACAATTATGAAGTGATTTTAATCCAGTATGAATCTGCAGTGAGTGATTTTTACAGTCTGACACTAATAATTATGGAGTGATTTTAGCCGACTATGAATTTTCAGTCTGACAGTGATAATTGAAGAGCAAATTCAAATTCCAAAATTCACTCAGTCCAAAAGCATATCTTTCAGAAAATCGCGTTTTACTTGTTTTACCTATTGGAAAGCAATTCTTACAGAAAATAATTTTATTTATTAAAATTTTACAGTTACGTGTCATTTTTCAATGCCTAAAGTGCAACTCCTGCCCATTTTAGTGTGGGCAAATTTGTTTAAAATATATAATGAAAACAATTTTTAAGTAAATCGATATTCAATGTCACAAAATGATGTACAAGTATAATATTTATATCCTACTACATGACATAGAGTCAATGACAGCTAACTGCATAAAAATTGTAATCATATTTCCGTCTACAAGTAAGTACGTACCACTCATGACTGATTGAGTTTTGGAAATTCATCTGATCTTGTACCGTGTATTATGCAAAATATGCCAATAGTAGTGTTACCTAAAAAATCACAAAAAATGGACTGAGTGAGTTTTGGAAATTTGCTCTTCAATTTTGGAGGGATTTCAATCCAGTATGAATCTACAGTGTGTAATTTTTTCACTCATGTTTTGCTTTTTTTCTGTCATGTACAACTTTTTGTTATTATTTTATACTGCTTAGTGTCCTCACCTGTTCATTTGTGCCCTGTTTATCTTATGTATTTGTTAATAAAGATCCTCTATCACGTTTATGTCTGTTTGAAGTCTTCCCTACTCAACATCATCCTGACAGTAAGAATTGAACTAGGAGCTCCTTCAGTAATGGTGGTCCAGTTCCAATCTACTTGATGTTAATGGAACAACAAATCCTTCTAACAGACATGGCTGTGCGATGTGTTGTTATTGTTATTGAGGGTGTCCTGGTGTGTAATGCAGATGTGAAAATCTGAGCATTGACCCAGTTGGATTACAGATATTACAGAGAGGCATATAGATATAGAATAACTGATATGTGACTTTACATGTGCAAAGTCAGTTTGCACTTAGAGTTTGATGTTCTTCTTTCTGGACACAACCTGAGGGCCTCGACCTGTAAAAGAAAAAAATCAAAGAAATTTACACAATTTTTTAGCACTGGTGACTAAGACCCGTCATTAAATATATGAAGCATTTCGTAGTGTCCATTGTGGAGGATATAAAAGGGTTAATGCTTATTTTCAGCCATCCACCGCAGAAAGAACTTTAAATCGAGTCTCCAGAAAGGCTTATGAAACTCTGGACCCGTTCAATTCATCATCAATGATTATAATAATGGTGAAAACCACTGGCTTGACAGTATAAAGACCCTTGAGCAACATATTGTAGTATTCCAGAAAGCACTGAGCTTTGTAGTCTTGTGTTACAGCATAGTCTGTGTTATTGCAGAGTGTTTGCTATGTAATGTAGAGTTTCAGTGGTTTGGGGTTTAGGGATCTGTAGTACCAGAATGGCAACATGAGTCCCTGTACACTGGTGAGTGTGTGTTTGTGTGTGTGTGTGTGTGTGTGTGTGTGTGCGTTTGTAGACATACACTTGGCAGGTTGGGCGGCCTGTGCTTGCTCAGTGGTGGTGTGTGTAGCCAGTTCCTTCTCTTTGGCAGCTATCTTGAGCTTCTCAGCTGTCTCCTCTCTGATTGGCTGCGTCTCCTGCCACTCAGGAAGTGAGAGATTCAGCAAAAAGTTACCGTACATTCTGTACTCCTCCAGGACCCTTTTCTTTCTTGGAGATGTCACTGAGGACGAATTACACAATCCCATTCAAGTTCTCACGTTCTCTAGGGGAGTATATTAATATTCAGCTTTGTTCCAGTTATATGAAAAAATGAAGAAAAGAACATTCAATCCCAATTTCAAATGGTCAAACTTTAAAGGGCCCATTTCCCACATTTTTTAGATTTTAGTTTTTCCCTCATCTCCACTCACAGTGTTTATTTGCTTCTGTTTACAACAGTCGTAGTTCATTTTACATGAATTAAAACATTTTCCAGCCTCTCTTTAATCAGTGTTTGAATTAAGCAAGGTAGGTTTGTTAATGTGCCTTCAAGACTGATGTATTTCAGTGACCTCTGTTCTGGTTGGCTGCTCTGTGTTGTGCCTCATTTGAAAAGCATTCGGGGTAAAAACATACAGAGCAAACTATTAAGTTTAGATCCTCAGACACATCAGGAAAAAAAATTATACTCCATCTACTTCTTTTGAATGTCTAGATCCCTCGGAATGCTGCAGTGATTTGCTGCATTCTGACAGCCAGGAACGTCTAATTGTTTTCCTCCATGTGGTTCAGACTGTCGGCACCAACAACACATTGCATTATTTCAGAGTAAACAGGCGGCTAAACTGCTGTAAGCTGAATGGATGGTCATATGTAAATGTATTTAGAGTTGTGACATCACAACCACGATGAACTGAAAATGACCTGTTTTAAAGCTTAGTTTCCATAAGTCTTTCTGTGATATGGGCCCCTTTAACTTTAAAACTCTTCATTGAAAGTTGGCAAGAAATCAGAGTAACTGTTAAGAAATGAATGCGGTCATATATGGGCTATTTAAGCCATATAATATGAAAAGTAAGGTTTCATTCACCCATTGTTTTCACCCATTCTTATTTTTCTTCCACAAGATAGGACCGCCGAGGTTCAATAATGTTGGCTGGAGGTTACTTTGCTAGGTTGGCAATCATAATTTGCTATGTGGCTACTGTACCCCCTGGTAACCTTTTGATCGCCAGAATTTCGCTTCTGATCCGCTTGATCTCTGCCATTTTCTCTCTCCTCTTCTTCAGCTCTGGCTGCAACATCAAGTTATTTATTGTAAATGCTCTTGACGAAGTACATGCAGAGTTGCCAATTTATTCAATACACCCTTCTTGTACTTAGCACAGAATTGACTCTGACATTGTCGTATTCATCGCTATATGTGTGTGGTGCTAGTACCAGGCAGTAACATTTAGCAGTGTTGCTGTTTTTTTGGTGTTTTTGACAGAGGTTAGTGTTCCTGCTGTGTTGAGAGTGACCCATCACCCACAAATAACCAGCCAAAAGTGGCCTACAGTGGTGGACTACAGTCTGTAAAGTGAAGCTATAATGGAAGGATTACTAATCATGTGGCATAAAAGCCTTTGCAGTACTGCTGTCCCACATACACTTATTTTTGTACTTTACACACTAGCATGTTGTGCCTGCTGATAGTGATCTAACTGTAATAAAATCTGATCAGCAGTGGTCCTGTGGTAGTTCACACATGGTCAGTAACCCTAAACCTATAAAGTGCACTTAGCTTAGGACTTTCAAATAAAGGTCAATGAGTGAAGGTTGGAGTACTTAATAAACCAGCAACTCAGTGCATATTATAGAACTGAAAAGAAAGATCTTCCATAGCACTGCAACTCAACTAGAGCTCAGGATCATACATGTTTATAAACAGCAGAGTATTCCTTTCATTCTCCTTGAACAACCCATCAAGATTGTTGGCATCTTTTTTCAGAAACATCTCTTGGGGTCACCCTCTTGTTCTCAGTGGCTTCTGCCTCCTTCAGTGACTGAATGGTCTCTTGCTTCACAACCTGAGATTACTGAGGAGAAAGGAAATTTAAGGAAAGCTGGACAACTTCACAACATAACCAGAAGTTACCAATAAAGGAAATGGAAAATAGGCTCATGGTAGTGGTCAGAATGCCAGAGAGAGATGGGGAAAGTTGTGTATTCAGTCATTTTCCTCTAGCCTTTAGAAAATACAGTTATCTGCCAATGTTATCCTTTATTCCCAAAACCTCTATTTCAGTGTTTTTAAGTACCCTGACTTCTTTCTGAAAAACAATACACAATGATTTGACGGCTCCTGGACAGCCACCTCCCTGCAAGATTCAACTCCAGATCTAACACACCTGATCCAGTTGAACCTCCAGAATCTAGTTAATAAAGTGGGTCTATGATCTGGATGAGTTTTGAACCAGGTTTGGAAGTGAACTCCAAAAAGGAAAGTAGAACACTATTGGTGACCATTCAGCTAGGGGTTGCATCGACCAATAATTCAGCAGTTGACCAGTCATAGACCATGTCTGAAGTACAGCAACAAAAAGGTAGTGTACAGGCAGAAGTAAGTCTGGAAATCAGTTTCTACCAAACACAAAGTTCAAGGTATTATGTGTGGAAATACAATATGAGAAATTTGCTCCACTGTGACTGCACTGAAGTCATGCCTGGCAGTGTTTGAGAAAGATTCTGATAAGACTTTTGACTCAAACAACACTGATGGTACATGCGCATAAATGAGGTGTAGCACCTGTCAAGACAATTTAAAACATAATCTAGAATAACTTCTGGAAATGGAATAGCATTAATATCTGGTTCAGACTGAGATTGTATTTCACTTTGAAAGCCTTAATGTTGTGCAGAGAAGACAACTGCTTGCTACAAGCATTTGTTTTCCATTAAATAAGCATGAATCCCTCAAGTTATTTTTAGTTCTGTGCGAGAGCTGTGGTGCGGTGATTCTGAAAGCTGTGGTGAATTTAGCATGCAATTTTTGCTCTTTTGGATAGAACGTCTGAGGCTAAAATATACTGCATAAGACAAAAACTCATCTGCAAGGTATATCTAACTCACTTCAAGTGCAGCTAGTTAAACCAGTTAAATAACAGTTGTGTAACCTCTAGTTTTAACAGTGACATGTGGAAAACAGGCCAAAATGAAAAGGTAGAGTTAATGTGAAGTTAATGTAATGTGTGTTAACATAAATTCTGCATTTTCCTATTCTTATTTCCTAAATGTAAGTCCTCAGGTATTATTTCTCAGACCTCAAGCAACATGAAAACAATGTGATAAAGGTTTTATTTTTCATTTATCCTGCGTATCAATATGGAAAATTGGTTTTGTGTTACATGCTCTTCCACTGTAGTGATTGCATCTAAATTAAACATGAATTCCACCCTTTAGTTTACAGTATTACTTTGGGGAAACCATTAAAAAACACCATGTTTGTCAGGTTTTGTCCTTTTTGTGATTTCAGGAAAAAGCTGTAAGTGCAGACACATGCAAACCAATTGTGTACCAATTACATAACTGTGTAATTAGTGATTATGTAATTACATTTAATTAGCCAATTATAAATCACATGTGTAGTACATTGACAGCGATAATTCTCTATGAGTCCAGAGAAAAAGCAGAAAGAGGGAGGTGTTTTTAAAACTTGAAGTGGAGCGAGCACAGTCTGTCCATGTGAAGGTCCGGTGAGACAGCTCTGCACGCATTAGTCATGCCACTAACCACCTTGCGGATTGATGCCTTTCACTGATCCACTACCTTCGAGCGGCTGCATATTCATCACATGTTTATTTTAACTGGAAGAGAAACAACCGGACAACAACTCGGTCGGTTCAGCTGCGTTTATGAGGTAGCGGAAAGAAATAAGGAGAACATGTGGCGAGAATGTGGCCTTTTAAACAGGGCCCAAACAAAACCTGTTTTGTCAGAGATTGGTAATAGGTCAGATGCACGCTTAGCTCAAGGAAACTTTGGGCAAATATAAAAGGGGGGTGTGTGATGTGTGGAGAGGCATGGTTCTGCAGAAAGCATGTTCTTTTTCAGAGGAATAAAATGACGATAGGGCACCTACGTGTTTCCAGTGACTTCATCTCCTGTTTTATAAAACCTTCTTTTGTAGCTTTTATTTGATCAAAGCTGAAACACAGTGTCTCTGTCATGGAGTCCTATTCGAGACCACCAATCTCTGTTCCCAAATGGTTGGCTTGGATGTCAAGATCTACGGCACTGGCAGAGAATCTTTATAGGTTTTAGAGGATCTTCAAACTTCAAAAAGGTTCTTCACTCTCATACTTCTGAAAGGATTCTCAAGCCACTGAAACTTTCTTCAGGCATTGCTCCAGAGGAAGAATGAAGAATGTGGGCTGTGTGACTTTGTTAATGGTTATTTTGTAGCTGGTCACTGTTTTCTGAAATCTTCCTTCTGTTTGCAATGTAGTCACTGATGCTCTCCTTGTCACAGCAACATAGAGAGGAAATGGAATGCAAGCTCTTAAAGTAATGGAAACATACACCCACCTCATGCAAACTGTCAAAATCATCCCACACTCGCCTAAAACCACGTTGAGTTGAAAAGTTATATCAAATAGGTTTGCTTGGGTGGTTTCTGACACTACATTACATTGTTTTCTATAAAAAAACAACATATGTGTTGTGTAGCTAAATAGTCATTCAGTCAGTGGGGCAACTGGTGGCCTGGTGGTGCCCCTGTAATCGGAGGGTTGTGGGTTTGAATCCCAGGACTGCCAGTGGCACCATTGAGGAACCCTTGAGGAAGGTACTGTCCCCACACACTGCTCCCCGGGTGCTGTGTTCCTGGCTGCCCGCTGCTTCACTTGGTGAATGGTTTAAATACAGAGAATAATTTCGCACTGTTCACACTGTGTGCTGTGGTGCGTTCACACGTGACAAATGGACACTTTACTTTATCATCAGTCTCCTCATTAGCTACTGAGTCAGGTGCAGAAATATAAAGAGCATGAGGTTCTCAGGATTGGGACAGAAAACATATGGCTAGTGGGCTAAACAATACACACAGGCTGCAAATTCATACACTACGGTACATTCAGTGACCGCTTATTGAGAGACCAGATCCACACAGCCTGAGTTTCCACAAGTGGTCTTTTCAGCACAGTAGTCAGAAGTTATTTTCCAATTACATCTACTCAGCTTTTGCTCTCCCATCACTCTGCTGTTGTTTGCTCACTCTAAAAGCTTTTCTCAATTTAGGGTCACCCAGCAGTGCTTTAGCGTCCTGGTTCCTGCAGGCAACCTCCTCCGCCTCCTCTTCCGCCTCCTCCAACTGTCTCAGCTCCTGCCGGATGCTCTGATCCCTGGTTTTAACAAGTGTGCTGAAAGTCGACTTCTCATGCACCTTCATTGTCCGCTCCCGGATCCGCTCCTGCACAGGAGGACAGACTGTGGAGTTTTTTATGTGGACAAAATAAGACAATGTTCATGTGGTATTTCTTATGCAACAGATGTTCTTACCTACAATAGACAACTATATAGTAATAATAATAATAATAATAATATATTGTTATCGGTAATTATTATTATTGTTATTATTATTAGTAGTTTACAAAAAAAAGACAATTATTTGCAACATTATTTATAATTATTATTATAAATGCCAGAAGTAGGACGTATCCCCCCTCCAATAATAATAAAATAATAATAGCAATAATAACAACAATAATAGTACTTATCGGTGTTATTATTATTATTATTATTATTATTATTATTATTATTATTATTTGTATGTTTTAATTCTGGGATACTCCCGTGGCTGTATCCTATGTCGGGCGAAGGCCATGACATCAGGGCATGTTTATAAGTGTGTTAGAAATTTTTGGAGTATGTGGCATGTGTTGTAGCTTTCTGCAATGTCATGTATATGTTTGGTTGCAAATCTAATTTGTTTAGACCTTTGCACGTGGGATGCAAGACAGAACAATGGGGACAATGAGCACCTTCTCCATACTCCAGAGGCGTTGATTTCATGTGCCATGTCTGTGTATTTGTGTATTTTGTAGGTTGTGTGTGTCTGGCACGGTGATGTCTATCATGTATGTGGTTTTGTTCTGTTTGTCAATCAGTGTGATGTCAGGTCTGTTGTGGTGGATGGTTCTGTCTGTCAGGATGGTTCTGTCGTAGTACAGTGTGTGTGTTTTGTTCTCCAGTACTGTGTTAGGTATGTATTTGTAATACGGGGTGTATGTGTCTATTAGTTGATGTTGTAGTGCTAATTGTTGGTATCAGTATCTACAGGTGGTGTCTGTGATGATTGTGTCCTTCATGTATTTTCTGTAGTTTCAGGTGTTGATGACTTGGTCTTGAATAGCCATGAACCCTTCAGTCTTACTGAATGGATCTCTGTGAGTCAGCCAGCTGTTCGATGCTCGTTTATCGACATGAGGCTGGCTGAGCTCATAGGGGTGTCTGCCATGAAGTTCTTTCTGGCTTTGATTGTGTGATGTGCATGTATTTGGGTTTTTAATATTTGTTTAAGGTGGGATGTGTATTTTTGTGTGAGTGTGTGTTTAATTTGTTTATGTTCCGTAAGTTTGACCTGTTGGAATCCTGGGTACTTGTAAAGTTCACCCTCTGTCATGGCATCAATTTGGTCACATGTTTGCCTCCTTCCCTCAGTGTTCCTTTTTCTGTGTGAAGTATTTTACATTTGTCCAGGCCAAACTCCATGTGTATGTCCTGTGAAAATGTTTCTGTTGTGTGTAGATGTTGTAGATGTGTATAGGTTCCTGCATATATTTTCAGGTCATCCATGTAGAATAGATGTGAGAGGGTGTACTTTTGGGGTTGGTTTGAGATTTTATGTCCATACTGTGTGTTGTTGGGTCTGTTTGATAGTGGGCTTAGGGCCAGACAGAACCAGAGAGGACTGAGTGCATCTCCCTGAAAGATGTCTCTTCTGATGTGGATTCTGTTAGTTTGTACTGTGTTGTTGATGTGAAGGTGTAGTGTTGTTCTTCAGTGTGTCAGCAGTTTCTGTAAGAATTGTATGAAAGTGGGGTCTATCCTGTACATGTGTAGAATATGTATGTGGGACACTGTCAAAAGCTTTTTTGTAATCGATGTATGCAGTGTGTAGTTGTCTGTGTTTTGTATGTGCCTGTCTGAGCATGACAGAATTAATCAAGAGTTGTTCTTTACAGAACAACTGTTTCCTATGACATCCTTTTTGTTGTTCTGTGAGTATGTGGTTGTCTGTGATGTGAGTGTATGTTTTGTTACTGATACATGCAGTTAGTATTTTGTACATCGTAGAGAGGCACGTGATGGGTCTGTAATTTGTGGGATCTGTGGGATTGTGGGATTTTTATTTTTTGGTTTAATGTGTGTGATACCCTCTGTTAGTAACTCTGGTGTGTCGTGTGGTTCTCTATAATGTGTGTAAAGTATTGTGCTATAATTGGGTGTTTGGTGGGGGGGGGTGATTTTTGTTATTATTTATTACTATTGTTATTGCTATTATTATTATTGAGGTATTAGTGATCAACAGTAAAAGAAATAAAATCGTCAGTCAAAGCGACACAGTAAGGTCAGTTCTAGACTGGTGTTCAGTGAGCGTTGTGTGCTCTGACCAGTCTCTTCTGCTCCTCCTCCTGCTTCTTGTACTGCAAGAGGTCTGCAGGCAGTCTGAAGGGGTTGCTCCTGGGGCTCCGCAGCTTTTCCTCTGCGTTTAATAAACCCCACAATTACAGGAACGTGAAGGGCCTTAATCTCCACAGAGTTCATTTACAGTCTGATGAACTATCCCACACAGACGGGCTGACTTTAATTTACCGATCCCAAAATTACCTGAGTGAGGCTAATTCATCCACTGAATGGCTACTAACCACAAGAGGTCTATGCCATCGTATATCATTATCTGGGCTATTTATGAGGTTTACACTCATTAAACTATGGATGGATCTCTCTGGTCTTTCTTATGGCCATCAATGTAAAGGGCAGATGGCAGGGGAGGCTCTATTGCTCCTCAACAGCTCTGCTGGGCCACTGGAGTTAACAGTTCTTCTCAAGGGCAAAACAACAGCAGTTAGAGACAGAACAGGAGAATCAGAACCTGTAGCCAGCTGCTGCTAAACCTAGAAGTTCTGCTTCGGGAATTCACATTTATTCATGATTAGGCACTTTTATCCATATACAAGCACTATGTAACAGGCAGGTATACGTAAGAACAAGGTTATCAGAATAAGAATCTGAAAACTTTATCGATCCCAGGAGAAATTATTTATGTTATGACTGCACAGTCACACAGAGACACAAAGACAAGAGCAATAAATATAAAGTCTAAATGAGTCCAATAAAACTGCTGTTCAGAAATGCACTATACTATGTGTACAAATGCTAAATACTATGATTCACTTAACAGTTAAGTGAATTACTAGTAACACAAAAAGTGGTTGTAAGTATGGTGTTGCACATAATAGAGATCAGTAGAAGATCAGTAACATGAGTAGTGGTATTAGACATGGTAAGACTATTACACATCATAATAATGAACAACCCTCAATACAAGTAACAAGCTGTAAATCACAGTATGTGCAGATCTAAATTTTTTTACAAAACACACTTTAATGGAAAACTAAAATGGTGATGAAAATGTCGGAAGATGTCACAAGGTCACAAAACACCTGCATAGGCTTTCATATCATCTGACATAAACCTTCATAACCTTTTGTAAAGACTTGTATGTCGGTTTTTGTGTCCCTTCACCACATCAAGTGTCTTACTACAGACGGCAATAAGCCATCTTTAATTGGGTATAGGCTTATGTCAGCTGTCATGACAGGCTTATGCAGGTTTTTTGTAGCCTTATGAATGAAGCCCTTCAGTGCAATGTTGCCTGAACCTTTGGACCTGATACTTTTTTCACATAGTTTGTTTTTTTTAGAGCACCATTTTGACCAGTTCTGACCTCTAAAGAAAGTCTGTTCAAAATGGTGGTTAATGCAACCAGATGTCTGAAGAGTTTGAAAACATCCTCACCGACAATTATGGCAATAAATAGTATGAATACACTGCCTAGTGACTGAAACATTGTTTTATGGTAGTTGTGAGAGGATTAGACCCACAAATGAACAGTCAAGATTTTTTTAAAGCTCTTTTCAGTATTTTTAAAGCCACTTCTGCTTTGAATCATTATTTCACTATAGTAAAAGCAGCCCATTTACCTGAACACGGCTGTGACATGGTTGTTTTCAGTACATTGTTCGAGTCTGATTGATCAGACACCTCATTTGTTGACATCTGGTGAACTGGGGGAAAGTGATGCTTAAACAAAGCGTAACCAATTATACCAATTCCAAAGCCTATGTTTTGTTCTGAGCTTCATTCTTAATGCATTCCCATCCTTAAGGCTCTTCTTTTACATGAAACATGGTAAATGTCATGAGACTGTGAAGACTTTAGGATGTGAGGGACAAATACTTGTTTTTTTAAACAAGTAGCATGATGTCATAATAGAACTGTCATAATAGAATAGAAAAGTTATAGGAGGCTCATTAAGTAAAAGCTAGGACAGGCTATTGGTTATTGAAACTTTACACTTTACATTAAGTCCTCTATGCACTTGGCATGAATCCCAAATAAGCCCCACCCTGTGTGCTGTAGACACTATAGTAGCTATAGTATATTAACCTGCCAGTCCTAGTGCTGGAGTCAAGACCTGTCTGAAAACCAGTGGAAAGATTTCAACACCATTCGCAGCAGATAAAGGGGTATTTTAAATACATGTTGTCTTTTTTCTCAGAACTCAGAACTACTCATTCATCACCCCTTTTCTCATATAGAATTACTACACAACAACAATAATAACAATAACAGGGCTCACTGTGTGCTCACACTGTAGAGTCCAGTGTTTTCAGTCAATGTTGTGCTGACGACAGCAGAACAGACCAAGTTTGGTGAACTCTGGACTATTTACATCCATTTCATGCCCACTTGTTGACCCAAATGTGTGCAATAAGGTTCTTGAGGACAGAGAGGAAGCTTCTAAACCTTTGAACTTGACGATTAAGCCAACTTTGTGAATTAAGCCAACTTTAAGCAGCAGGAGAGGGTAATAATAATAAAAAATAATAATACCAGTACTGCTACTATTAACAATAGAACACAGTTATTGATACAACTGTTATGAATAATAATAATAATAATAATAATAATAATAATAATAATAATAATAATAATAATAGTAATAATAATAATAAGTAAATAGGTAAGCTTAATAAACAGTAGTATTATTAAACACAAATACTACTACTACCTTTATTATTATTATTATTATCAATAATAAAAAAGATGTTTTTAAGAGTGTGTGGCTCTGTTTTGAACTGTGATAGTTAAAGATAGATAATATATTACACCTGTACTACATTAGTGTTGTTACTCAATGCAGATGCTAAAAAGACATTCAGATGTTACTTGTACATTTTCTGCAGTGTGGACCATGACAAGTTTTCAGCATCATGGGAACTTCAAACCTCAGAGCCTGAGAAAAAAAAAAGACATTATAAAGTGTCTATTTCAAGTGGTAGTGTTATAATGAAGTCAGTGAAACACATCATGATAATCAGACTCCACTGTATGCAGATTAGTTTGTTTACAATGTGATCCTCTTATTCAGTGTCACTGGCTTTAAGGCAGCTTTGTGTTTGTTTTCGTTTTGTGTTTTCGTGGCCATATTCCAGGACTCGTGACCTCAAACAGAAGTTCAGTCAACAGTCTTGGCAAACTCTCTGGGGTGCCTTTATTCTTGTTTGCCACATGGAAGGGCTGCTAAAAATGGTGTTGATTTCCAGGAATTTCGTACAGTTTAATCTCAGAGTTTTGCGCGATGGATAAATAAATCACACACACACACACACACACATACAAATACACACACATACATACGCATGACCCAGTCAACACACAAGAGGATGTGGGCGAAAGGCTGTATGATAATCCCCTAAAGAGGATGACACCATGGGCCGTTTCAGAGACACTCTAAGCTGTCTAAGTCTGCATTAAACGGAGGGGCGCTGGACGGCAGGCTGCATCAGAAGCTGCCATGCCGTGATTGTAGTGCCCTTTTGCATTTAGAAAACATATTACATAACAGTCTCAGCGCAGGTTTAGCCTGGTTTGCTTTCCTGTGTTTAGTGTTGACCTTTTACGCCACTGTAGGAAGTGATGATGAATGAAATTATTAAAACAAGGAGGAAAACATCAGCAGTGGTCCTGCTGGGTATTGCAGAAGTAGGCCGAAGTGCACTTGAACCCCCCCCTTTCTAAAATTAAACTGACCGTGAGTATCTGTAAAGCTGTATCAAGTGCAAAACAAAACACTGGGCAGGGTAACACTTTACAAGACCACCCTAATACAGAGTTCATAAATGATTTATACTCAAATAGACAGTTACGAGCAGTTCTAAATAAGTTATAACAGTGGTCACACATTGATGTAGGCTAACACTTACTGGCAAGATCTGGTGTTTTAATGGTAATAACATGATAACAAACAACTGATGACGCTGCCAGAGAAAGGAACAAGATAAGCTCAGAAATAGCAAGATCTGAGATCCTGCCAATAGTAAGCCTGCATCAATGTAACACAAATGTTATTACTTGTTAATAACTGCTTATTAATCATTTATAAACTGTCTGCAACCTACTTACCAACCTGACTATGAATCATTTCTAAATCATTTATAGGGGTATTCTGGTTCTAAAGTGGTATCCAGTGCAAATTCTGTTGTTCAGCTCTGATCAACACTAGACTAGATTAATTGTACTGGTTAAAGTGGAATTCCATGTATTTCTTTAAACACATGCATAACTAAAGGTTTAAGATGTAAACAAACTCATATGTGAGTCTGCCTTGTGATGGACTGGCGATCTGTTCAAGGTGTTTGTCCTATGAGCACAATTTTGCAGAAATTTTGAAATGTTTTTGTAATTTTACAGTGATAGTTTTACCAAAACTCTTCACAGTTTTCCCTCTTTTTCCAAAGGTAATCAATCAACCAAGACATGTTTGGTGTCTGATTTTTGCTTTTGTACTTTGCTGCTTTTACTTGCCTATATCTACATTGATATTTTGCAGCTAGCAGTGAAATACATCACTTGTCTTTCATTCTGAAGCTTGATTTGTGGTCACACATTTAAGATATTACTTATGACACGCTTTGAAGCAAGTGTGAGGATTTAGAGGTGCATTTTATATAGTGCTCATTGTTGGAGCAGGCCCATATGGCTTTCTGACTACTCCTGCAGAAAGGAGATAAAAAACTACGGTCCAGCTTCACTGTTAAGTGGACTGTTGTTTCTTTGCATGTATACCACACACAGAGGAAGCGGACAGTAAATTCTCACAATGTCTCTTAGTGGGTTTTTGATTTGCCAGAAGAAAATGCTTGTTTACTTGTTTCTGAAACACTGTGTGTTTGTCTACATGGTTCTCTCCAGAGCTGACCAAACTCACTTGGCCCTCTAAAATGCCTTAATTAAACGGATCTGGTCTGCGAGAACAGCAGTGGAAAGTCTGGAGGGCAGTTGATCTCCAGGAGCTGGGCACCAACACATTGGCTCCTAAATGGAGGATGTAAATTTACACTGGATTAAAAAGTGAAGCTGATTTTAAAATTGCTTGTTGAGAGGCCTCATAAATCAGAATGGACAACTAAAACATGCTGTTTTATGGTTTTACAGAAAATTGCTCCATTCTTTGCACTCTAGAGGTCCTTTTAATTCAGGGTTGCACAACCTTTGCTCTGCAGTTTATTACAGGCGAGTACAGTATAACTGTCCCACTCGCATAACAAATCACTCGTGCTGAGCCGAGATTTTCATCCATAAATGATGAGCTCTGTCAGCTGAGGCTGGAAGCTGAATAGACAACACATCATTGTTGTCAGCACCAAGTGATTTTCCCATGTCATGATCAAATGACATAGTTGATCAAAATTAATAAACAACTTGAATAGCTGTAATTCATTCATGACAATATATAATTAGATCATAGATACTCTGTGGTCACTTACTTGACTCCCATTTTTTGGTGTTCAGAGTAGCCCTTCCTCAGTCAGAAACAAACACTCACTTGGATGGTGGAAAATCCTTAAACTAGCAGTTGGGGGGCTACAGACTGTAACTCTAAGCTAACGCACTTTTCTAATAAAGTGGCTGCTTTAGATAGGTGTTTCCAATAATGTGTCCAGTGAGCAGACATACAAGGGAGGTGTTTTGAATAAAGTTACCAGTGAGAGGAAGCATATAGCGGGTGTCTCTGATAAAGTTATAAATGTGATAAAGTTATAAAATAATTCAAATTAAGTTGAAGAGACATTTGCAAAAGCCAATCTAAAAGAATTTAAATATACATAAAAATTATATTCCAACTAAGCAAATACTGCAAACATTACAAAAAGAGCAAGATCCATACAGTGTGCAAAATGTAACAGAAAAGAATATCTGTGCTGAAAAGTGCAATGTTCTGGTTGATGTATAGACTTCAATGACAAACAGCAGGTGAGGTACAGTGAGGTAGAGAGGCAGGTGAGGTACAGTGAGGTAGAGAGGCAGGTGAGATACAGTGAGGTAG
>JBBJLS010123076.1:0-17525 GCA_037577275.1 Bryconaethiops microstoma | reverse complement strand
CATATATATGCATGTATGTGTATGTATACATTAGTGTGTGTGTGTGTGTGTGTGTGTGTAAGCTTATTTTTTGGAAAAAATGTTGACAGTATTGACTGTCATTAATAAACATAACTCTGTCTATTAATAAACATAAATCTGTCATAAAACATATTTGTCTACTCCTACGTTGATAAGAGTATTAAAAACAGTATGTTTACGACAGATTTAAAGGTGCGATTAATCGCGAGTTAACTATGGCAAACATGAGATTAATCGCGATTAAATATTTTAGTCTACTGACAGAAAGAGAGAGAGAGAGAGAGAGAAAGAGAGAGAGAGAGAGAGAGAGAGGTGCAACACTAATGACACATCTGTGGCCTGTGCTTGAATGCCATCAAGTGGTAGCCGGAACGTTTGCTCACTCTTTTTCCTGCTTGATATCATTCCTACTTAGCTTGATTCGCAAATGTTGCACGTTAGCACTGAGCCGTGCTGTTTGTCGACGAGCGCAGCCAGCGGTGGCAAAAAAAAAAAGGAGGGAAAAAAAGCAGCTGCTTCTTGCACAAGGCAGCCGCGAGGGGCCAGACTTAATTTTAGAAAGAAAATCTCCCTTAATATGACACCAGATTAAAACAGCAATGAGCCAGATTGCCGCAAAAGAATGCGCTAAACGGCAGCGGCTGCAGAACAGAACATCGCGGCGTGTCAGATCGCCGTATGGGATCGAGAAAGCAGCGGCGTCAGAAAGCCATCGCCCTTAGCTTTGTGTCACTTAAAAGGGGCTGCCACCACTTTCAGCCATTCATGAACACTCTTTTGGTTAGTACTTTCTCAGGGCATTCTTGCGTGACCTCCAAAGATGCCTGTTACGTTTAGATGCCGATCACACACACACACACACACACACACACACACACACACCTTCAGGCACTTTTTCTTTTTAGTGCCTTTCGAGGTATTTGCAAAGCGAGCTGGCTTTAATCCCTAATTCAGCGTGCCTACAGCACCGCCTAAAGGGATAAGACACCGTAGGCCGATGTTGTATTGAGCATTCAAATCACCTACAAATACCAAACAAAACATATTTTTTTAATGCAATAAAACCAGAAAGCACTGATCACGACAGAGAGATAGAAGATGGGAGTGGAAGAAATCTCAAGCACATAAGCAATATACGCCAAAGGAAATGACCACTCCATGCCATGTCTGTAGATGTGTGTAATGTATTGACGTAAGCTTGGAGCAGGCTGTAAATGCGAGCCATGATTTATTTAGAGAAAATGGGAAACAGGAAATAAATAGGAAATAAATAGAACACCGAGATTAAGTAAATGACATGAAACGAAACAAAGCAGAATGAAAACAGAACAGAGATGAACTAGGACAGGCCACGGCTGAACAGAGACATGCAGAGAACAAAACATGTACCAAGAAACACAGAGGCACACATACAAAGCAAATGCAAGAGTCAAGAAACACTGGGACAAATAACAGAAATACGACAAAAACAGACAGAAACGCGGGGGGTGTATATATAGACAAAGGGAATGAGAACACCTGGGCAGGGGAGGAGACAAGAACAAGACACAGGTGTAAACACTAAGGAGGAAGAGGGACTAGGGCAGAGACTAGACTGACAACAAATTCACAAGGCAGGCAAACACTTGGTAGGGGTAAACAGCAACATGGAAAAAAGAAAAGGAGAACATTACAAAGTCAAGAAAATGGAAAGCAGGGAATCTCAGGGTTTTCAAGGCCTTCAAAAAAGACGTAATGATGGGAAGCATAAAATTAATGTCTCTAATTTTTAATACATTCTTATTTATTAGAATCATCATGCTTTCAAGCCTGTATTACTGTACTCCACTTATTTCACTATTAAGCTATGGTTAGAAACAAAAGGGTTATAATTTTTAAATGCGCTGCAGAAAACTGTCCAATCAAGATTTATTTCTCTGTGATATCTTGATAGATCCAATCCAGTGAGCTCAGAAAATAGTTAGGAGTTCAGAAGCAAGAAAGAAGGCCTTAAAGGGCATCATAATTAAGAATGACCGTGAAATCAACCAATGACATTTTGATTTTCAATAAATCAAATAGACCAATTCAGTAGAGTAACTTAATGAAAAAAACACCGCTCTAATATACAAGCATACAAGCAATGGCTTTACCAGGTCAGATGGAGAAGGAAAACAGCAGTGCATCTGTGCCTGGGCTCTTTACAGAAAACATCACTGTAAAACTGCTGTAGTGTGTTAACGATGATTAAAACGCAGAATGAAGGTTATAGTGTCCGTGTTTAATCCAAAAAAATGCTTCTGTGCACCTCCATTAGTGTAGCACATCATTCCACTAGAAATCCTATAAGGTTGTTAATTAGCAGAATCACGAAGATTTTTTATTCAACATGTATAGTCTTAACTCAAGACCTAACTAGCCTTCACCTTCCCAGACTGGTGGCATTAGGTGATGGGAAGAGCTCCAGATAGAAAGTGAAACTACCCCTGATAAAATTATGAGAAAGACTGGATTAAAAAAGCATTACAGAAAAGTGTTTAAACCTAAACATTCACAGTGTAAGCTGTCCTTGATTTCACTGATCTGATACGTCCTCAAAGATGGTAGGCTTCTATTGATGTTCAGGTCACTGGCTGGAGGACAGAAGGGCGAGAAATCGAGAATATATCAGTTCGAGTAATGATACGCACCCACAGTTTTTTGCTCAGACTGCCTCTTAAACAGCCCACATGCACGTGTCGGGTTAGCGCTGTACCCATGGAGATTACAGCTCAAGTTCTGCATCAAAAGTGTTGATTAAAGAAGTGGAAAGTCTTTGAAAAGTCTTGAAGTTTTTTGGCAAAGCTCAGTGCATTTTCTTACACAATAGAGTCATCACTGTGGAAACGCTTTGGCTGTAATAGCCTTTCTGGCTCCAACTTGATCATGTTTTGTCTGTAACTGTGCTTTCTCACTGATGTTCAACACGGAAGAAAGTAAAAGGTTATACAAAGTTCACTGCCTTACATTCAAACACATTCAATGCCTGGCATAAGTCTGTATTATAGTGTAAAAGTCGTTATAGTTACATGTATAACACCTTACAAACAAGAGTAAATGACTTAATAATGCACCACAAAGTTTGTTCATACAATTAATATATATTTGTGAGTGCAATCTGAATTCAAAACAATTCCCTACTTCCTAATGAGTGCAGTATGTATATACAGCTCTGGAAAAAAATGAGAGACCACTGCAAAAATGTTCTATTTCTCAGGTTTGATCTTTTATAGCTGCAATTTTTGAACTGAACAACTGCTGACAATATTTCTCCTAATTTATAATAAAAAAATTGTTCTTTAAACACATCAAAATAAGAGAAATGATGCAGTGTTTACAGAACTTGAATGATTCAAAGAAAACAAATCTCTTGTTCACTCTTAAACAAAATGGCAATAATTACCGTTGATGTAATTCTAGTAGCGTTTTACCATCCAAGTTTTTCCTTAAATAAGATTTGATTCAGATGATCGCCTAATTAGGACCTCATAAAGTAGAATTAGGTGCTTGTGTAGGAATTTAACAGACACTGGCTTGGAAAGGTTGTCATACTCATAGAGCTGCTGATTTAAAAATAAATGGCAGTTGTCTATTATTTTTTTCCAGAGCTATATATATATATCTATATCTGCAGACATTGCTGAAAGACCAGTAACCCTTTGTTAGACAAGTAGTGTGTCATTTCTCGTCCTCTCAGGGCTTCAAGCACTGCTCGCCTGGAACCTCCACTGCTCAAAAGAAGAGGAAGACTTTTCTCAGTCTTGGCCCCCCAGTGGTGGAATGAACTCCCTCTTCTGATCAGATCTGCAGAGTCCCTCACTGTCTGAAGCATCATCCGAAGACCCACCTCTTCAAGGAGCACCTTGGTGACTAACTATGCCAAGTGGTTCTGCTTCTTTATTTATCACCATGCCTTCCTTACTTTTGCCTTAACCTCTGACTTTTTGTCGACAGGAGTTGTTTAGGTGTGTAACTTAGCTGGCAGTGACTTGGTTGAATAGCAGACGTTGATTTAACTTTAGCTTTACAGGTACAAAGAACAGATGTAGACTACTTAAGCACTGATGTACGTCGCTCAGAATAAGTCAGATAAATGTCATAAATATAAATGTTAACATATTATACTATTTGTGTCAAGAACCTGTATTTTAATTCTTACATAGTGCACTTTGTAGGGAGTAGGGAGTCATTTAAGACACACGTTTGCTACTCATCTGTGTATCTTTCATTATGGCATGGTCCTGAAAGTTTTATTAAGCATTTATGTGATAGTTCAGGTCTTTTCCAATATCCAGTCCAGTGATTTTGGCTTGTATTTGACTGATACTGAGTATCAAATCAGCACACCCCTAATATGAAAATAGTACTACTCTTGTTCTGCATTTTAACACACTACAGCAAGATTCTGCTATATGTTCTGTATCACAACCGACACACCTGTACTACTGAATACACAAATCCTACTTTATAGTCATTCTCACTTTATAAAGTGTTATGCAACTGTAACTGCTTAAAAGCAATTATACAAGTGTATACCAAGTATCACCATAATCCCATAATAATAATATTTCTGCCATTTAACACCTCACAAATGCATTTGAAAAGTGTTATAAATACAAGATTTCTAGAAAGTGTTACCCTGTTTTCTTCTGCTTTCTGTAAGGCGGTAGAGAGTGATGGCATGCTCAGGGATGGTGTTATTTCTACTGCAACTGCTCTGCTTAAGATAGAGGGCATAATTAACTTCAAGAGATTGATCAGGTACCAGCCCTAACTTCTTCATGTCATGTCCTCCTGAACCTACTGATTTGTTCCAAAGGCAGTGGGGGGAAACTACATGGGTGTAGTTAAATACTTACATCAGTTTTAATCTTCTGACTTACGGGAAATTGTGTTTTATTGGCCTGAGGATAACAACCTTATACATTGTTCTCCGACATGGTTTCATGTTTCTAAACTAGGCCTGTTACATTCATTAAATGTTAGCGGACTTTTTAATGATATGAAAATAGTACTGATGAAGTACTTTTAAAACAGATTTTTTGTAATTGTATGAAACTATTGAAGTACAAGCCTGAAGTGGTCCGGCTGACTGATTTGCTTTTTTGCTTCCCAATTTAAGACAGATACAGCAAATCTGACAAAGTCCCACATACAATAGTCTCGAGTCCAAGCTGAGTTACAACTCACTTAAGGTCACTTAAGGTCACTTAAATCACTCAAGTCACAAATCAAGTCATGCCCTTCCAACCCCAGGTACCATTAACAGATGATCCAAGTCAACATAAATTAGATGAGTCTAATGAACAACTTTCTAAATGTCTTGACAGTTGTTCCGAGCAACCTAAAACTCAAGTTCTTGTTCTTGCTCTTAAAACAACAGCCCCTGCTTCCAGTCAGATTGTATTAGCAGTGTCTATGGTGGGAAAGTGGAACAGGGGGGAGGTCTCCTCATAAGATCACTCTGCTTCTCAACATCTTTCCAATACCATCACAATTAAAAAGAGCACATCTACTCTAAGATGCTCCCTTGACTCAGTGGGCTCACTCAACCTTGTAATAACTCGGAGACAGACAGAGATTTGAACCGGAGGAGACACTGCACTTTTACTAATACAATGGAAAAAGCTTCTAGTAGGTAATGAATCACAGAAGCAATCTAGCATAGTTGCATGCTAGCTTAGCCAAGGCAGCTAAACAGACTGTTACAGAAATAGTAGAGAGTCCATTGTTGTATTTAAAGTGGTTGACTTGAATTATATACAACCTTAGGCCTTAATTCCAATTCACCATGAGTTGCTAATCCAAGCTGACTGGGCTAGTCCTCCAAGGCTCAGGACAGGCTTAAGTTCTGTCAGAGGGATGGGGTTGGTAAATGAAACCAGACAGAGTGTTGGGTGCAGGGATCCAAGCCCTGACAATATAACACCACTGTGGTGCCTGGTTCACACACAAACTTCCTTGCCTCAGCTCTTGCATATAATACCATTTCTCCTAATAGGATCCTAATAGGATCTGCTGAAAGTCATTCAATCCCCAACCAACTCCTAAATGTGAGCTCAGCCCAGGCTTTCCGCGTTTGAATGCAGGACTTGTTAGCTCTGTAAAAAAAAGTTTCTCTCCATATACTCTGCTGAGTCTTAAGCCATTTGACCTTATGTCTAGTAAACTTGCTAGTTTACTACACTGCCTCTTTGGCTCTTTCTTCCCTCTCGGTACAAACCCTTTCATGATCTGCTGGTTTTCTTATTCTTCATTAGTCTAATCCTTCTTTTCACAGTCACAATATTAAAATCACTGATGAGTGAAGTAAGAAATATGATTATCTCATTTCAGTGGCCCCCGTTACTGAGTAGGATTTATTAGGTAGCAAGTGAACAGTCAGTTCTGGAAGCTGAGGTGTTGGAATCAGGGAAAATGGGTGAGCATAAGGCTCAGTGCAACTTTTACAAGGACCAAACTGTGATGGCTAAATGACTGGTTCAAAGTCATTCTAAAATGACAGGTTTTGCGGGGTGTTCACAGTATGCAGTATTTAATACCTACCAAAACGGTCCAAGAAGGGCCGACTGGTGAACTGGGTCATGAACACAGTCTGGTCTGATTCCACAGAAGAGCTACTGAAGCACAAATGTCCATACTGGCTTTGATAGAAAGGTGTCAGAACACATAGTGCATCACAGCTTTCTGCAGATGGGGCTGTGTTGCTTCAGACTGGTCACAGTGCCCATGCTGATAATGAGCTCATGAGCATCAGAACTGGACCAGTCAGTGAAGGACGAAAGTGGCCATGACTGATGAATCACATTTTCTTTTACACAAAAAATGTAGCTATTTCATAAGTTTAAGCAACTCTTCTCCATTAATCATGTTAGTCCAGAGGGCTTTGGTTAAATTTACTTAATTTATTTATCGGAAGACAACACATATTTTTAATATGTGTTGTCTTCAAATAAATAAATTAAGTAAATTCGGCAAGGCACGCTGAGTTGCTGCCTGTGGGAAATTACTCTATTATTGTTATTATCATTAAACTGTAATCAAACCTATTTCAGAATCCAAGAGAAATAGAATAATTTCAGTATACTTAGCCAATTAACTGCTAGTTTAATAAGTCAAAGGCTTTGCTCTGGCGACGCTTGTACGGAATAACTGAATAACTAGATTACAGCTATTGATATTGGTCTAATTCCTGTGTACCATTCATAGCATTCATTAGTGTATTCATCAGCAGAAAAACATTTACACTAACATAGCATGTTCTCTGTAGCCCATTCTCTAAATCAACTTTCCCCTATATGTAGAACCAAAAGTCTTAGCCAGAACACCTGAACTCCTGAACCTATGCACATTTCCAACTGTATTCTGAAGGGCTTTATAGAAAAAAATCATATAGCTCTATTCTGGATTCAGTTTGTACTAAAAAAGAACTTACAATTACAAACAGTGCATAGTGTTTTCTTCATTAAACAAAGACAGTTAAAGTAAGATGTTCAGTTAAATTTATGGCTCTGAAGTGTGTTTCACAGTTAAATAAATCATTTTAATTCTCACTAGGGTTGCAAAGGGGCAAAAAAATTACTGGTAAATTTCCAGTAAATTTTCAGAAACTTTCCATGGGAACTTTAGTTTGGGAATTTTGGAAATATTCGAAATTGGAAACTTTCCACTGAAATTTATGGGAATTAATGAGAATTAACTGGACATGTTAAAGAACATGCGTCATATAGAAACAAACAGATATGCATGCAAAAGGATACAATTAAAAAACATGAGTCAGATTTATTTGTGAGCAGAACTTTATCAGTGCTTAATTCTTTCATTGAACAATAAATTCTTTCAATGAACAACAAAAACATAAATGTTGTGTAGAATATTCCTTACAGCCACCCCCCCCCCCTTTGAAATGTAAAATGAAAAGAACTCACTTTCAAAATAAGTCCAATTTAAAATGTAAAATGAAAAAAGTCTAATTCAAGGTGTAAAATGAAAGCAGCTTTCCCTTACCAAAAAAGTCCCATTCAGCATGTCAAATAAAAGCATTTTTCCTGAAGTTTCTCAAGCCCGGTTTCTGCATGTTCTGCATATTTCACATCTGCTGTATAAAATCTTGTGTGGTTACATAAAATCATCTAGCGGGAGGCAGAAGAAACAGCATCACATTTACAGTAGCTAGCATCATGATAAGCTAGCCTCTTTAATGAAATTGTGCTAGCTAGCTTACATTCAGCATATCTGTTTACCAGTTACTTAGCTACGGTATGAATACAGTTTGATTTAATAGTGGCACTAGAGTCCACCAGGTATTCAGTTGTGTTTATTCCTGAGCACACTGGATTTAAGTAAGTAGTTATTTGTGTCAGCTGCTGGTGTGCTCAGGAGTAAGTGGGTTTAGGTTCTTATTGGGTATGGGTGTGTTTGGTTTGGGTATTTAAGTTAGTTTGAGGTGGACCTCAGTGTCGGTCCACCGTCGCCCTAGCTTTGGGGTTCTGTGTTTTCCTTGGTTTTGTAGACAGCTTCAATATTGTTTCAGGCCCTCGAGCCTGTTTTTGTTTTGTATTTCTGTAAATAAAGAAACTTGAATCATGCACCTCAGTGCCTACGCATGTTGCCTTGCCAGAGAGAGAAAGAGAGCATGATAATTACCTACCTCATAATATCATCAAAACTTTATGGACTCAAAGGTGTGGCTTCAATAGTCTGTATCTGTGCTGTGGGCTCGAAAAAGTAGCTTTAGTAGTTTAGAATTCTAGAAAACAATGCATGTAGGTGGTGTGGCCTTAATAGCCCTGCAGTGAGTAGTGTGCTATGTGCCCATGACTAGCAGTCTATTCCCATTACATTCCCATGAATTCCCATGAATTCCCATGGAAGGTTTCCAACTTTGAAAATTCCCAGAATTTTGCAACCCTAATTCTCACATCATCTGAGACTGGATTTCTGGATTTTTAACATATGCATATGTGTGCATATTTAAATGCATAATGATTTGCATGACATAATGATTTGCTTTTTTTTTTTTTTTACTAAATTTCCAATCCAAAAACATCTAATAATGTCAGGAATCAAGAGGCAGAAAGTTATAACCCTGTTAACCTGTAGTGTCTTGTCAGAGAATGAGGATGTGGGTGTACATGCGGAAATTCCTGAAAATGATATTTAAACACATGCATATTTTTTTTCTTTCCTAAAGCCCTGCCACAGGCTAAGCACTTCTTGGTGATTCAGAAAACAAACTTTAATCTTGTATCCAAATGCATTTTCACAAAAGATTTAGTCCCTGTCATTTAGCACAATGCAATAAAAATAATACTTCTTAACCTGATCCCCCATATCTAATCTCCCCACAAAAAAAACTTTTCCTGTGTAAGGAATGAACTCTGATGTGCATGATCTTCAGAAGTACAGGGAACTGTAATTACTCACACAATTGAATTTAAAGGACTGTAACTATAACTGATGCTGATTAATTCACTCATTAGCAACTGAATGAATCACATAATTAATACACGATTACAGTTGTAAATGTTAACTTAAATCACAAAATTATGATCAGTCACATAACCACTAATCCCCTTGTACTCTGCTTTCCCCAGCCTCGGATAGCCTTGGCAAACTTCCACCAAATGTCTTCATGGTTTGAAATTGCACATGTAATTATGAATTTTGCTAAAAGTGTTTTTTAATATTCACTGCAGAGACTCTCAGCTTACACCCTTTGATGAATTACTCTACTTCCACTGTTTGCTTGCTTTGGTTATGAATATGTATTTAATGCTGTGAAATGCACATTATGAAATAATACACATCAAGAAAATTCCTTAGATTAATGTATTTTTAAAAGAACAGCTGGGTAAAAAAATTCCAAATAACAATGTTGCAATGACCACAAGTCAAAAGTCCAATCAAAAGACCAAAAATTGCTTCTTTAGTTTAGAACTGGAGCTACAAGGCCAGTGATGGCCTACAAGGCCAATGACACTAGAAGTCAATGTCTTTTCCATTAGTACATCCTCACAAACCTTTCTCATCCCATTCAAACCATATCCAGCTCTTCATTAAGATGGTACAGTCTTGTCATTGTAATTTTAAACATAATGTGAGGTAGGACTTACAATTACAGGTCAAATTTATAAAAAAATAACAAAACTTTATGTAGCCACTTCAGATAACACTAGGATTCATATATTACCAGGAACACCCCACCAGGAGGACCTGGTGTTTTGGAGATGCTCGACATCTAGCCATCACAATTTGATCCCTTTTCAAAGTCTTTACACCAACTGTTCCTACTTTCATGAGCCACGCTTCATGTACCACAGCCCCAGCCATCAGAATCGCTGGAGCTCCAAGTCTGAGTCTCCTGCTCCTCCTGTTTACCCTGTCATTTTGGTATCCCCCTTTTACCTAATTACTTACACCTGTTCTGCATTTCTCTCCCTCTCTACTCATACCCAGCCTTAGCCAGAATCTAGCATCCATTGTGCCTACTGGCTAACATAGCTTGTTGTTCATTTGTTTGTCTGTTTGTCCTCCTAAAAGAATCCAGGGGGTCCTTGGGTTACAACAGTCTCGACATACGACATTTCAAGTTTACGACACTCACTCCCATGTTAGCCTCTTACTTACGGACTACGTGGGTAAACTAATTTGGTTGCGCATGGTGTATAAGTGAGGGAGTTTTCTTTTTCCTTTTTCTGTGGCTTAGTTGTGTTTTTAGGATTTTACAACTGTGTTAGGACCAGTAAGTGACTAGGGTGTGTTTTGACTAACAACAAAATTTGGGTTACATCACTGTTGAAGAAACAGATCTGTGGCGTAACTTGAGGACCCCCTGTACTGAGAATTGTACACCTGGCAGTTCCTCTTCAGAGCCAAAGACATTGACCACTAAGACCTAAGCAGCTGGAGCTGGTGCTCCCTGGGCTCTCCACCGTGGGCTTTGTAAAGGCGTTTGAACTGTTTTCCTGTTTACCATGTAGTTACAGCAGTGCTGTGCGTGGCACCTTGTTTCTGTTCTGTTCCTACCATTCAGCTGAAGCGGTATTACACTCAGCTCTGTAATATTGGACTATTTCTGTTCTGTTTCACTGTTTAACTGCTTTCCTTTCTTTAACTCTTTCCATTCTTCAATTTAAGTTGAGCCACGCTGTCTTTGGTGCTCCTTTGTTTTCACATCCTGCCTTTTCTGATATAAATAAAGCTTCACGAATACCTCTTGCAAGTGCATCACTTACTGTGTATACACAGTATTCACAGTATTAAAGCACACAGATTTTGCTCTTTGATGATATTTGCCAGTCTCATTAAGTAATATTAGATGTGCAGTGCAACTACAGCATGTAAGATCTGATGCAGTTCATTTCATGCTATTCACTCAAGTTTGGTCTCATTTATTATTGAATGGCACAGATCAAAGCTGAACAAAGCAAACACACTGTGTCAAAGCGGCCGTTAATGTGTAGTTACTTAAAGTCAGAGTGGTGCCGAGCCAAAGTGTTCGCCGGCAAAAACACTGTATTCTCTCGCCTGATTACCTCTCTCTCAGGGCCTGTAGACTGGATATTGTTTTCAGTATCTGGCAGTCTCTGGCTTGTGACTCTTTCGCCTTAGAGTGCTCCACTTTGCTTTTACGCTCGTGACACTAAAGCACATTGTTACAAATCTCTGCGCCATAATGCACTGGAACTTTGCCCCTTCCTGCTCTGGCTGTGCTTAGACCTAAAGTTGGTGGAATTATTGAAGAGCTCTTTTAAAAGGTTTCCCAGATACAGCTTCAAGCCCCTCAGAGTCAGGCCCATCCCCTCTTTGTAATTACAATCTGTAGAACTTTAAAAAGATCCTTAATTGCACCCCTTCAGTCTTAAAACAAAGGTTCCCTCACAGTTCTTGGTTTGAGAAGCTCTAGGAAGCATCTTAATTAGTACAGAACTTTTACATTACCTAGAAGGTTCTTCACTTAAAAATCCATAAAAATCTCATTCATATTGCACCTTCTACTTATTCAGTAACTATATAGACTACAAAGTTATTCTTGCATTAAAGATGTTTTGTCCCATCACCAAATCCTGGCCATTTTACAGGTAAAATATTTAATGGTGTTTTGATTGCTCTTTGCACAGAGACTACAGGGATATTTCTTTTCAATGGCACCGATAGGAACCAGGGATAATGTCTATTATAGCCATAACAAAATGACCAGTGAACCTACACATCTTCAGCAATGCTGATAATGGTAAAAGAGTGGTAAATCAAAAAGTACTGTTTTGCCTTAGAATGCCTAGCATGTACCTCTCTGCCAAATGTATATGTTTATAAAATGTATAAAAAAAACAGTTTAATCTTCTCTCAAAGCTGCAAGCGATGTATTCATAACCATTTAATGGCTGATTTTAATCAGCACTACTGTGAATAATTCAGACTCTGTAAGTTTCTTTAAATTGGAGCATTTCACACCTGAATGACTCTAATTACATCTTAACCATTTAATCGTGCATGAAATCAGCAGAAATTCCCTTTAAGAGTGTACTGGTCAATACAAGTATACTTTTAGATTTGAACAAACCTAACACAGTGATCTTCAAAGGCAGAGGCAGTTTGAGATGCTGTGTAGCGTGTCTTGAAAAAAGAAGGCATCACATGCCTCGACTGATAAATAGTAGTAATAAAAAAAAGGTTATTGCCTGAGCTGTTTCTACTTCCCCATCTCGTGTTATTTTTTCATTTCCAAACTTCCAAATATCATGTTCTGCAGCGCACACAATATTTAATTCCAAGAGTATCATGACCCATTGCTATCAGTGCTTAATCATTGCCCTGTGTACTATCAATATTTGATGCTTTTCGTTAGCAGCTCAGCCTGGGACAAGCTTTTCCTGCTCTATAATTTGTGCGCTCGGTCTTAGCCACAGGTGGAAAGGCCACTGTTTCCATTTTGTTCCTGCCTCTCAACTCACAGGCAAACGAAATGGCCAGTGCGGTGGTGAGGAAGATTGATGGTGCTTCATTTGCGGCCCTCAGGCTTGCTGAGAAGGAGCTGGTGCCAGAGCGACATGGAAGCCATGGCTGACAGATGGGGCCCTGGCCGCTTTGACCTTGCCTTGCGCTGATATTTCACGGCAAACCCCGCATCGTGGCTGCCTCCACTTCATCCACATCTTCATGCAATCGGATCCCACACCCTGTCCAATTTGAGAAGCCCTGTCCATGGGTAGCATGGCAAAATTTGACAGGGGGCAATTAGGGCACCAGATTCTAAGGAGCTTGAGTCACACTGGGCGGCTGAGATGTACTGTAACTAACAATAACATCGTAATGGTGGTGGGCAGGCTCACACTCACGTATCCCGTTCTAAGAAAAGTCGAACAGTAAGTGGCTGTGGGCTAGTTATGACGATCTGGGACTGCTTGAGCACTCTATTCAGAAAATCTAAATGTGTAATAATTTACAGCTGTGTTATATAATAATAATAATAATAATAATAACAATAATAACATGGTTTGCTGATTGTGTTAAAGTGCTATGTGGTCAGGCATGTGGTTAGTTTAGTCTACTAAAACAGTGGCCCCCAAACTTTTTTGCATCACAAACCAGTTTCATGTAAAACAATATTTCCACAGACCACTAAACAATTAAAAACAAAGTATGTTTGTTTTTTTACTCATTTTTGCTTGCTTGTGGGCTATATTTTTTTTGATATCTCATATCACGTGACTTTCAGACTCTGATAATCAATAAAATATTTTTTATTCAGTCTTTCTGTGCTGCCCGGTGCCAAATGGTTGGGGACCCCTGTACTACAGCATTTAATGATGGGGCAGAAATAGCACAGATATTTAGGGTAAAATATACAGTATAGTTACATTCAAAAAATCTCATCTCATTGTTCTGAAGGTAATTCTGTCTTGAAGTGAACCTAACGATTATTCTTTAGCTGAGCTTAAGAAAACCAACAAGTCAACCAATAAAATTAATCTCAAACCATACTTCAACACATACACAACACAATATGGTCAAAGAAATGAAGCGACTAAAGTGAGAGATTAAATAGTTGTTTGAAATTAGGCCTGTCACAATCATAACATTTGGCTGACAGTTAATTGCCATAATAATAATAATAATTATAGCTAGAAAACAATTGGCTTTTTGTCAGTTAAATTGTATGCACTTAAGGTACAAGCTTCTACATGATTAGGTTGTTCGGTTTTCCTCTTGGAAAAAAAATGCTTGTCTGAAAATGTAGGATAAAAACATTTGACTTTACAAAGACAGAATATATGAATATATATATAATTATAATGGAGTGCATTGCATGCAACTTTGGATATTTCATGACAGCTGCTAGTTTTGTCAGTTCCACCATAGAAGGTCCACCCATCACATCATTTTTTTGCCCTGTCTTAGAATTGAGGAGGCAGGAAAAGAAAAGACAAACAGAAAAGTAAGAGTGTGTAGAGCTCAACAGCCCAAGCTACATTCTTTGGTTCCTGGATGGATAATGAGATAGTATGAGCAATTGTATGAAGTGTATTCAAAATTATTTTCCATTTTTCTCTCATGTATTCATTTTATTTGTATTTTCTTGCATTTTCAGGTACAACAGTTTTTCCCTTTACTGACCAGTCGCCTCTGATTCACAGTATAATATTTCCAGTATGGTTTGGTCATTCCATTATGTTATCAGCACTGTGCTTGCTGAAAACCACAAGAGCCAGTGTGTTCAGATGATGCTTATGTGCTCCCCGCCATGAAATTTCTCAGGCTCCTGCCAGCTTAAGCATAGAAATTTGACAACCGTAGCAATCTGCATAGAAACGCAGCAACCTGATGCTTGACAACAGTAGTGAGGAGAAAAAAGAAGGGCGGGTGGGCAAGCAGCACCACACAGAGAGTAAGGCACAATATGTCCTGTTACTAAGCAACCTGGAAAATTGGACACAGAGCATTCTATGCAAGGGTCTGTCACAGAAAACACACACAGTCGCCCCTACATATGTGTTGTTGATGCTCTATCTAATGGCAAGGGTCTGGTTTACTGTAAGCCTTGCCATAATACTGAATCAAGTGGCAGGGCTAGGTTCAAGCCAACCACAGATTGTCGAGCCTTAGGATAAGGGCATTGTTCATTCCTCAAGATATATGAAGAAACTGTAATCAGGAGTCAAGATGAGGCCATGTCAGATTTTCCCCTGTATAAGAAAGATGGATAGGCCCTGAAGGCTAAGCAGGCTCTTTCCAACATGCACGGCCTAGCGATGAGGGGTCAGTTAAAATAATAGGGGGAGTGCAGATGAAGTTCCCCCTGTGTCCAACACCTGCCACTACCTCTCTGCAGGCTTGCCTGAGTCTCATTAGTGAGACATTTGAGTGTTGTGGAATTCCCTTAGCAGCATTCAGAGAAAGCCTCATGCGAGTAGGTGGTCATTATAACACATATGAAGATGCCGATGGCACAGGGATGGGACTCTCTCGCTCAGCCCCTGAGGAGGCGGCCCACCCCTGCAGCAGAAGCACAGCACCCTTTTCAAGCCAACAGGCTGCTTTCTGCGCTGCAAGACTGCTCTTAAATTATTTACAGTTTGGCTTGAAAAGAGCATCAGCGAGGCAACAAGGGAGCCACAAACCCACCTTGAAAGCGTTGGATATCTGTCAAGGGGGAAACAACGGGTTTGTGAAGTGTCAGGCGGCCAGACAGGGCCAAACAGCCTTTTACAATAGGCCACATAACCCTTTCAGTCGACCGGGATTCTGAAGTGGACCAGAGAGTGCTTGTGTTAAATGAACCAGGAATCAGGAACAAGTTTTATTATTTGCCTTCAATATTATAGGGGTCTTTCTCTCTAGAAGAACCAACACGTGTCATCTCATTTATTTGGTCGTGTTATGACATTATACATTAACACCATGCAAAACTGTGAAAAACAAACGCCTCAGAATGTGTCATACTTACAAACACACCCATCACTGGCTAGCTTTATTTATAGACAACCTCACAAATTCTGTCTATAGAAAGTTTTTATCTTCTTTCAATTTGTATCAGTTGCGTATCCGATGAAGCAGTCGTCAGTAACTTACTTTGTACAGTAATGTAGACCTTATCATACTTGCTCCTTTGTGAAAATGAGCAAACTTTTCTGTTTTTTACAGAAAAACAAACAAAATCTTTAATAGAAGATTAAGATACATATATCACTGAAGACCTACATCTCACTTATAAACTCCACCACTAATCTAACTTTAAATAAGTCTAAAAAGGGTCCATTAGGGGTTAAAATATCCTCAAACATGCATAAAACAACTGGAATGACCATTTATGACACTTGTTATATCGGTCATGAGAGATTCTACAGTCTTAATGTCATGAACTTTCCTCTCATCTTGAAGACGCATCATCAGAGAGGTGTTTTATCTCGTCACTATGACAGTGCTGTAGGAGGTGAGTAGGCATGTTGACAACAAACTTAGCAATGCCTGACATGTTCAGAGAGCTTACTAACTAATTTGTCCTCCACACAGCTGTGTGTTTAGTCATTGGCAAGTGTTTGCTGTTTGCAAGGGTTATTCTATCGAACCACCGGCCTTGGACATTTTTAGGCATCTCAAAGTAATTTTATACTTCAGATTAAAATGTTATTTATGAAAAGTTATATTAAACAGCTCTTAGAAGTGCTCTGGAATGTAGGACTACTCTGTAAAATCTCCAAATCTTGTTAATGGCTGCCAGAAAGGGGATTTCTAAAGGTAATGCATCTCCAGTTGACAGTGTTATGAATGATGCATTACTGGAAGGCTATCAATTGCAGTTGAATTGCTATTTCATTACATTCTACACTCTACCTCTACCTTGTAACTCCATCCTGCTCCAGACTGTAGCCCATCTGTTGCACAATTTGTGCTGGCCATCTTCGATCCCTTCATCAATGATCAGTGTCTGATCACACGGTTAGTATTGGCTGGATATTAATGCGTGTAAAAACCCAAGCAACACCACTGTAACCTAATACACTCATACAAGTGTCACTCACACACACACACACACACACACACACACACATGTAACTATGGTATATGGGGAAACCTGATTCAGTACCTGGCTTATAGGGACACCACGTTACACATGTTATTTATGTGCAATAAATAATTCCAAAGAGTTAATTTAAGATGCATCCAAGATGTATTAATGGTACATCCAAATTACATTACTACTTTTGCTTTCAAGTAATAGAAAATCATATACCTGACATTTTACAATATCAAAGGAACTCAACCTGAACAGTGTTAATAAATTAGGCATTAAAGTAAAGTAAAGTGGCCCCTTATTGTCACGCATGAACACACTACAGCACAGCACATAGAGTGAACAATCTGAAATTATTTTTCTGTATTTAACCCATTCACCAAGTGAAGCAGGGTGTCACGGACAAGAATGGTGCGCTACTGAGGAGACCAGGTGTAGCGTGAGGGAAGGGCCCAATCGCAGATATAGA
>JBBJLS010123047.1:0-17527 GCA_037577275.1 Bryconaethiops microstoma | reverse complement strand
ATCCGTACCTACAAATATGAACAAAAAAACAATATGTATTAATAAGCGTAAACAAAGACAGCCTTTAGAAAAATGCTCAGAGACCTTAACAAATATTATGGTTAAAACCTTTGTTTTTACCATAGTATTGTAATGAGGAGTAAAGACACTCAACAAGTGCTACAGAATGTAGGCTGAGATGGATGTTCACATCTTTATTCTGTCCAGTGTGTATTGCAGTTTATCTGTACAGCGCGATACATCTCTGCCCTCTTGTGGGTACATGGAATATTACATAAGGACACAGCTCACACAGGCAGTCAAGAAAACATTGGGTTTGTAAAGACATCAATAATAATAATACAAATCATACTTTGACTGTTATGAAGAGAGATTTCTGACAACAATAATAGAGTACTAGAATGCAGAATATGTGGTGAAATATTCCTGACAGTAACTGTTGAATTAAAGGAATAGTCCAACCATTTTCCAGAGAAATATGTCTTCATTTTCAGATTTTAAAAAATGCGGTTTTGTTGCTAACTCTGTGATTAAAAGGACATATTTAAACTTCCATGGGGCACTAAGTGCACTTAGTCTCCAGTTCAAATAGGTTTTTCTTTAACTTTAACCACCAACATCACACTACAGGTTATTGTATGGATACATGACATATACATAAGGCTTTCGTAATAAGTGACATAAACCTACATGTACATTAATCAAGGCTTAATTCAACTAGTGTTGGTTGTCATAAAATATTCTCAGTTATATTAAAATTGACAGTCTTCAAGACAACTTTATAACATGAGCCAGTTATGAGTGGTTTATAAAAGTATCATGAAGTCTTACAAATACTGACCTTCAGGAAAGTGGACTAGCTTCACTGAACCATATATTCTTTTTCCTGAGAGCACAAAAACATATAGTAACTCATCATGACCTACAACACACAGCTGTAATGGGGCCAACAGATGTGGACCAAAGTTACTTGGACTAAACTCTTCTTGCATTAGCATTAAAGCTAAGAACACTTAGCTTCTAAGCACACTTACCAACTGGTGGCCTGGTGGTTATGGAGTTGCTCTTGCAATCAGAAGGTTGTGGGTTCGAATCCCAGAACTGCTAGTGGCATTACTGAGGTACCCTTAAGCAGGGTACCATTCCCACACACTGCTCCCTGGGCACCCCTCATTAATGACTGATCACTACTTCAGTTGGTGAGTGGGATAAATGCAGAGAACGAATTTTACACTGCTCACTCTGCATGACTATGAGAGGCTACTTTACTTTTCCCTTCTTTTCAATTTTGATTATAAAGCTACAATATGAATCCTAATCCAGGTGTCCTGAACAGCGCTGGGTGAACTAATATTTTACATTAAATGTGGGGGGTCCAAACAAATAATTATGAAAAGTGAAGGGGACACATGCCCTTTAGATTGAATGGTGGTGATGCCCATGCCATATTTAGAGTCGATGTTTAAGTTTATAGAAAAAACTAAAAAAATTGTATCGTTTTAAGTGTGTGCCATTCCAGCTGCATTTACAGCAGTTCAGTTGTCAACTTCGTGTAGGTGTGTACTGTACAATTAATTAAAAAGGCTTGTTTTCTTTATCAATTCGGGTTGTGTTTCATTCTGTAACATTCTACTTTATTCCTTATGCTACATCTTCTACAAGCAAGTTAGATGCATTAGGTATTGTAAGTGTGGTGGCAATAAACCAACAATGCAGTGATATATGTACTTTTGATACTTAAGTATTTTTGGAAGCAAGTACTTTAACTTTAGTATTGGAGTAACATTTGACTAGTGGTATCTGTACTTTCACTTAAGTAATGAAGTTAGGTACTTTGTCCGCCTCTGGTTTGTAGAGCAATGTTGGATTATCCCTTTAATTATGAGCGGCTAGTCTAGTCCACTGGGAGTGAAAGACATCTGCTGACAGGGTTCCGACCCGACTCTGTTTACACACAGTAAAATCATCGTCCATAAGTGTCCCTGGCCTCAGACTGTTGGATCAGATACTCCACGGGTCTCTCCAGGTCCAGTTTAACGGGCGTGTGGATGGTACCGACATCGCCCGCTCCAGGCTCCTCGCTCCTGCGGCCCATGGTGAGGATGCCCGCGGCCTGGTTCCGGGCCCCATGCAGGAAGTGCTGTAGACGGTCTTGGTAACGGCTCTCGGTGAGTTTTCTCTTCCCCAGTGTGAGGATGCCTGTGGCGGCGTCGCCTCTCACACGTACTGCTTTGACCCCCGTGTCATTACCGGCCCCTGGCTGGCACAGCAGCCCATACAGGCCACACGCTCGAGGCCTCCGCGCGCAGCAGCCAGACATCCCATCTGCCATGTGCAGAACGTGCGCCAGCAGAGCCAGCAACAGCAGCACCTGCACCAAAAGAGTAAAACCCACTCAGGTCAAAGAGCAGTGAAATACAAAACACACAAAACATCAACACTGCTCAGTATTTATATCCACATCTATTACTGACAGAATTTTCAGTTCATAGTATGGTGTATAAAGTTTTCTGATTCTGATTTGAAGGGTTTCCAGTCTAAAACTAGACATCTTCATGGCTGGATCTAGGTAAAAAAGGTATAAAAAAAAGTCCTTAAATTTACATATATGAAAAAAGATTTGATTTAATTTAATTTATGTGATTTTGAAGCATTTATTAAATTTTGACACAAGGGATAGGGATGGGTATCAATAGCAACGGTTTGTCCAGGAGTTTATCAATATTTCAGTACTGACCGGTCAGGAACCAGTACTGATACTCATTCCTGATTGGTTGATATTAAAATATGAATAAGCTTGAGGACAAATGGTACTGCTTTCAATAATTATACAACGTTTATACATTCTAACATAGCTCGCATTTTCAATTGGTTGATGCTGGATTGGGATCAGTGGGATGGGAGTACTGCACTGCACATGACTACTAGATATTTTTTGACCATAGATTTGAAGCGATGGTGCAAACACAGACAAACACGAAACCACTTCAAACAGCCTGCCTTCATTCATCTGCCCCAAAGTGCTTGAAGGCTTTCATTAACTCCCCCCACCTTCAAGGACCACCGGAAAATCTCACTCTGAAGCGAGTACACATTTATAACAGATGTTGTAATCACTACACAATTCCACAATTAGACCACAGTGCCCATTTAAAAGACATTTTCCAACATAATCAACTTTTTGTGCTGCAGATCTGCCTCTGACATTTTCACCTTTAATGCATGGTCTTCATTTAAGTGGACAGTTCCATACCTTCGTGGTATTTAAACATTTTATGCTATTCTGTTTTAATTAATTTTTCTGCAAGAAGGTATTACATTCTGGTTTGGTTAATTTCTATTGCTTCCAATAATTCTTGCCATGTTCTTAACCACATTAACAACTCGGGATGTATTTTGAGTGGGTTGAGAGAAATTTTGGGGGTGTATTTAGAGAAACGATTTGGTTGGCTATTGATTTCCAGTGTTTGTTAACAATGATATCATCTTTGCTTCAGCGCTAATTTGAAAAAGCAAATCTTTGAAATTAGGAGATCTATTGGATTTTTTTGGCAAACAATGACTTTTTAAGATTAATAATTAAAATAAGGAATCAGAGGAAATAATGAAACAGTGAATAAATTATTTCCCGTTGTGTGGGGAAAAAAATTCCATGGTCCTCAGTTTATGTTTCAACAAATGACAGATCATTCAAGCTAAAGGCCTTAGCGTAAAGTGAAAACTGAGGCTAACCATCCAACCTCAAGCAGCCTCACATTTAACTTTAACATAAAAGTGCAGAACATGGCCACATGTCAGCAGATCTTACCTTAGCTGAGGAGACACTCATGTGCCTGACTGTTCCGCTAGGCTTGATATGGGCTCCTTTCATCCTTCAACAGACTTCAACTCCTCGTCCCCCTCTCAGAGACACATTGACTCTTTATATACAGACCCTCTCCGGAAGATTGCATTGATAACCTGATACGAAATTAGACTAACAAAGACAAGCTCTGGTATTCTGTTCCACCTCTTTGTTATCCTGTGGCTCATTTGAGCGGTTGGGTGTGATACTACGACAGATTGTCAGGTTCATTAGTAATGCTGGCCATTAATGGACCAGTCGGCATGACTGGCTCCATGGTTGTATCCAGGGAGTTTCATGGACAGTCTTGGAGCAGCATTGTATTTGGTCAGACTCAGCTTCATTAGTACATGCCATTAGAATTAGCAAGTAACAAGATGTAATTAGCAGGTGGTGTAAACAGAGTCAAAGCAGAGGAATGAAAGGCAAACTTTCATTCAAAGAGCTAGGAGTGGCCATAGCTGTGAAGGAGATAAAGACTAATGAGGATGCAGGAGAGGCACTTTTGTGTGAGGGAGAAGGTCAGAGAGCATTCAGAGGTAATGTCTGAATTACGAACTGCTGTCATTAGAAATACTGACGGAACACTATAATCAGGTCCATTCACACGCTGGCATAAAGGCCAGCGCACTTTCACCACACAAACACCAGTGAACAGCCAAACCTAAGGCCCCTGACTGGGGTTCTGTGTGTGGAATGTGGGATTGTTATGCAAATCTAGAATGTTTTCCTTATTCACATTGTTCTAGAATGTTCGTTCAGTCCACACTGTTCAAGAATGTACACCACATCCACTCTAGACAGTGTAGCCATCTGCACTGTTCAAGTATGCACCCTTATTCACATTGTCATACAGTGTTATCCTAATTGTACTAGAATGTTCACCAAATCCATTCTATTCTAGAACGGTTTCGCTGACCTTCTATTCTAAAATGGTATTCTAGAATATTCTCCCTTCATTCACATGACAAAGTTCTCCGTATCCACACTCTTAGAATGTTCACCTTTTCCAAACTGTTCTAGAATGTTCACCTTATCCACACTGTTCAAGAACGTTTTTTCTAATCCAGTCTGTTTTAGAATGCCCCTAATTCACATTGTGACACAATGTTTTGCAATGTCATGCAGTTTTCTCTCCATTCACATTGTTCTACAATATTCTCCATGGATTCACACTATCATACAACGTAGATCCCATCCATTTTGTTCTAGGAACTAGGCAGCTGGCTTTAAAAGGTCTCAACTAGACAACAGAAGGTACTTCAGATGTTTAATTCAATATTTCAAGCATTTGAGCAACAACAAAAAGTTTCAATGTGCCTGTAACTTTTGAAATATAACACATGGATATTCATTATATTATAATTTCCACTAATCTATGCTATTTTTACTCTTCTGTTTTATTTATTTGTTAATACCACAGAAGATGTGTTTCATACCTATACATGTTCACAAATCTTACATGCCAAGAAGATACATTCCCCATAGGTGTGGGAGAAATCACAGTAACCACAGTCACCTAAGTTTTTTTCTCCATAGCCTTCTACAGTGGTTCATGGTGGCCTGTGGAGTTACCACTTAATCTCTGAACTGGCATCTCTCCACTCGTTCCACTTCCTGGTCCTCACAGACACCTGGATCACAGAACTCTGCAACTCCGTCTGCTCTCTCCTCTGCCATGTCCTTCTGTCATTCTCCTCACGCTATAGGCAGAGGAGAAGGTACAGGCTTGCTTCTCTCATGTAGATGGCGTTTTACGTCTCTCAGGTGTTTCCCAGCTCAATATCTCATCCTTTGATTGCCATTCTGTTACTATAAGATTTCCAAATAAGCTTCATATCACTGTCCTTTATCGCCCACCTGGCCCGCTGGGTAACTTCATCGATGAACTGGACGTCCTCCAGAGCTCATTTACAGTTGATGACTCTCCATTCATCCTCCTCAGGGACTTCAATTTTCCAGGTGACAAGTTACAGACCTCCAAGCTTGAAGTGCTCCTATCGTCCTTCAGCCTGTCCCTCGGCAAGTCTTCTTCGACCCACAAAACAGGCGACACTCTTGATTTAGTATCAACCAGATCACTATGTTCAATATATTGTCCACTCCTCTACATGTCTCTGACCATCATCTTCTATCTTTCAAATTTCCTCTTCAGACCTCCTCGCCAATCACCCGGTAACACCTACAACTACCTGCAGAAATCTCTATCTCTGTCCTCTCTCTCCTCCTCTGTTCTTTCTTTCTTATCTCTCCTTAACTCCACTAACTCCTGTCCATCTTCAGTTAAATCTGCTACCAATGACCTTCTGTCATCTCTCCGCTCAATAAATCTACTGCCCCTTGTCTCTCCACTGGCTCCATGGGTGTCTGAGGTCCTGCAAAGTAACTAAAGGCAACTGATAGCAGCCGACAGAAGATGGAGGAAAATGCTTCGTGACAGTGGCCTTATCACTTATCCCCTCAAAGAAGGTAAGAAATCTTGCTGTCATGCTAGATGAAGAACTGTCTATCGCACGTTGACCACCACACCAGGACAAGCAGATATCTTCTTTCAGAAGAATCATCAGAAGAATCCGACCCTTTCTCACCACTGAAGCTACACAGTTACTCGTCCGGTCTCTAGTCACCTCTGAACTGGACTACTGCAACTCTCCACTGGCTGGATTTCCACCGAAGGAAACGAGACCACTACAGCTGATTCAGAATGCAGCTGCGAGGTCAGTCTTCAATGTTCCTGAATTCTCACATACCACACCTCTACTACAGAACCTTCACTGGCTCCCTGTGGCCCAAAAATGGACTTGTACCTCCTCACTTATCAAAACTGATCAAGCAGCGCGTCACTTCTCATCCTCTCAGGGCTTCAAGCACTGCTCATCTTGAACCTCCGTTGCTCAAAAGATATGCATTAAGGCTCTTTTCAGTCTTGGCCCCCCAGTGGTGGAACGAACTCCCTCTTGCAATCTGCGGAGTCCCTCACTGCCTTCAAGCGTCGTCTGAAGACTCATCTCTTCAAGGAGCCCCATGGTGACTAATCAGTCCTCTCGCTTATCTCTTATATATATATATATATATTATATAAAAATACTTTTTTCTTTTTGACAAATTTGTTAAGGTGTGTAACTTATCTGCCAGTAACTTGGTTAAAAGCAGATGTTGATTTAAGTTTAGTTTTACAGATATGAAGAACAGATGTGGACTACTTAAGCACAGATGTACATCACTCTGGATAACAGTGCCTGCTAAATGCCTTAAACAAAAACGTAAACTTAATCACTTTACAATTATTTACAGATCTGTTCATCATTCAGGACCAATTAATATTTATTTGTTCATTTATTCTTTCAATTTTCCTAATCATTTGTAATTATTCTTTTTATGAATGTTTTTTAAATACTGCTTAATAAAATTCTCTAATATTTTCAGCTCAAGATAAAACGAACGACATATACATTGTTTAATTCCAGTACCTTTTATGTCCAATTGTAAAAATGCATATAAAAAGGTGCTGAAAAGTATAATCAATGTATAATGCAAACGTCTTTCTCAAAAAGGTCATTTTAATATAGCTTTTACAATAAAAATAACAATATAGCTATATAGATATTTATTCTATGTGTACCACACGTAACATTATATATGTAATGTATATATAATATGTAATGTATAAATATATAAATGAATCAATGGCCTTTAATGTTTTTTTTCTAACAAAATACATATTGCTTAATAATTCAGCTGCAGATAAAGGCATTTTTAACATTTAAATTTGTATTCATAAATGAGTGTGTGTGTGTGTGTGTGTGAGAATGTGCACTCCTGTGTAAACTGCTGATTACTGAGAGCTGTATGAAATAAATGACAGGAAACCATAATTTCTAGTGCCATTCCACTTTTATATCATATATTATGGGCTTTATAAATGAGGGGAAATCAAATGAGGTGTTATTCTGCAGATGTCAACACCTACTCCCTTTTTCCAAATCATATTCCCCCCCTTTACCAGACATTCGTTTTTTCTGCTCGGACCTTTTCCCTGTGCAGTGAGTCTCCACCAACGAATCACAGGTACGTCATGACATCACTGTGAATGCACAGCTCAGGATTATAAAATAACCGTAATATCAATTAATAGACCTACCAACAAAAGCAACAGTAGTAATTACAATAGTCACGTCATTCACAAACAGCGTATTTTCTCAGATGTGAAGTGCTCTGAGCTAGACTGCGTTAAAGTGTCCTTCGATTCGATCTAAAACGTTTTTTTTCCTCCATTTGCCGTTTATTTGCTTGTCTGATTCTCAGTGCTGTTTGAAGTTTGACTGACAGCAAAGGTTTCCCAGAGTCGTGGAGTCCATCGCAATAGTAGAAGTCCAAGTTCCAGTTTAAATGCTATGGTGATTTTTAATTTTTTTTTTATCTGAAAAAATTAAGACAGATGGACAACACTCACACTCACGCACCTACTTTCACACACTGTACCCCTTGGAGAAAAGTTTAAAAGGATCAAAAGTGTAAATGTCAAATAAAAACATGACTTTTTAACACACAACAAATGTGCAGAGGCCCCAACATTATCCAGACCAGCAGGGGGAGCCAGAAAGGGGACACAGAAAAGTATTTTGTTCCGTAATGACAGTGTATATGTATAAATGTGTGTGTTCATGTGGATGTGTGTGTGTTTGAGGAGGTACATCTTTATGTATACATTAAAACCTGTTTGTTCTTCCTCATGTTTATTACTTGTTTTGCTCTCTTTCAGTTGTTTCTCTCTCAACTGCATTTAACACCAACCGTTAAAAAAAGGCAGGATCAAAAATTTCTACTCTAAAGATCAGTGGGACATTCCAGGCCTGCACAGCCTTGTTTCAGAGATGATAATGCAGTAGTTGTTGTTATTGCTGTTGTTTTTTATGTGTGATGCTTCAGTAAAGCAGTCCTGGGTATGACAAAGGTCCTCTAGGACTGAAACCTACATATTATTGGCTCCATTCTCGCTGGGGGCTTGGACCCAGATTCCTGTAAAGCACATTTGAGACAATTGCCCTTCTGGAAGGATGCTATAAAAAAAATCAATTTTAATTAAAAAAAAAAGTGAACTGAAGTTCAATTCTCCTCACAAATGCCACACAGAAAAAAAGTTCCCTGAAAAGGCAGTCTCTGATTGGTCAGATGGTCTTTTCGTGACCTTAGCTTTAAGCAAGATGTTGTGCTTTGTGAGACAGGCTCCAGGGCCCACATTTATCAAACATTTCAGAGTAAGAATGCTGATTTGGGGTCAGTTTTTGCAGGGTCACATTAATTACTGGGGCCTTGTCTTGATCTCTTACTCTGAGATGACTAAAACATACATACAAGCCCAGTTACATTTTAGGGCTCGGTGGGTTTAGACTAGGCTCAAATATTGGATCACATTGTAGTGATGTGAACATGAGGAATGGATTTGCATTCCTTGGAAAGAATGTTCTTGTGAAGCTACCTTGCAAGAAGGAACTTGCAAGCTTGCCTAAAGCAGGGATGGTCAGCCTTGGTCCTGGAGATCCAACACACTTGGCTCTAATATTCAGATGGCCCTGAAAGCCTTCATTACCTGCATCAGGATTGTTAGATCAGGCTTGGAGCTAAACTCTGTAGGCTGGTAGATCTTCAGGATCAGGACATGGCTCGCCTAGCCTACAGTTTGTTAACTTTAAGTATCAGAAAAGAGATGTAAAAAGTAGGTTTGTACATCCCAAATGACTAAATGCAGTCAGATATGACTGCTTTTCCTCAAAGTTGTTTTTCATTGCTATGTTAAAGGCCAGCAGACATAACTAATTTAGCTCAAAATGTACAGATTTTTCCATACGCAGATCTAAATGTAACACTGGATTAAAATAAAACTGCTTAAATACTGTTGTGGACCTACATCCTCTACCATCACGGTGTCACCGAATTATGAGACCACTGACGCATCCTCTGTATTTTGAGGTGGAACTTAAACATATATGGCTATATTAAGCTTTGGTGATGCATGAATTCCTGGCCAGTAAAAGATAGAATCAAGACAATCCACAAGAATGCAGTCTGAAAATGTGTTTGAGTTTGGGTTGGTGTTCATAGCTAGAACATGCCTATGGCCTAGTTCACATGTAAACGGGGATTTTTTAAAAGCAACGTTGTCCTCTTTCAGTCATAAAAAATCTCCACACAGGCACATAAAAAAAAAATCTCCACAAGGAAATGCACAAGCACTGTCATGAGCAGCAATATAATCCTAGGTGTAAACTTATGTTGGCCAATCAGCTTCCTAAAACAGTTTTGGGAGGCTAACAAGGTTTTGTTTTGTTTTTTGCAAGATTGGCACCGTTGGTGGATGGGTCAGTAGCTGTATCTGAATCAAACCTCCCTTCATGTTCACTTTCCTTAACTGTGACTGACTTCAAGTGGTAGTCATGGGCTACAGATCAGGCCAAAATAGGGCAAGCAGATCAGAAATGAAGCTTCATTCAACTATTTAGATGGAGCCTGAATCATGGGAGTGTAAATATAGACGTGATCTCTGTAGCCTCTGTTCCTCAGTACAGTGGAGAGTAACTGTATATTTGTGTAAACGTGTAAAAAGTCCTGTTAGCGAGGTTAAAACAGCACTAATTTGGCTACGCCCACCACCCCACAAAATCGCCTCATGTAAATGTAAATGGGGTAAATGTGGCACTTTGATGTTACAAGCCAAAAACTCACTTCACCCTGTTTACACATCAGCGCAGAAAGCTTCTGAAAATAATCCCCCTGGAAGCAGTTTTCTAAAAGCTGTTTGTGTGAAAAGAAAAAGTTGTGTTTTAAAAATTACAGGACCGTTAATATCCTTCACCATTTTCTCACAACAGCTCATAGTTCAGGGCTGTGCAGGCCAGCTGTGTCCCAAACCTTAGAAGCTGCAGTTATTGCCAGCGATTACAAAGGCATGATGTAAAAGTATATTATTGATTTCTCACTGTGAGCTGGTGCAGAGTTCCTGTAGAAAGTGCACATTCAGAACTTTCAGTACATTTGGCATTTGCGCCTTTATGTACAGTGGAAAAGGTTTTATTAGGATTCGAATATGAACAGTTATAGGGTGTGATTTTGCAGATTATTTTAATTACATTTGCATGGCAATAACTTTGCTTCTAAGGGTTTAAAGGCTTTGACTGTCTGGACATTCTCAAAATTCCTACAAAATTCCTCATTTCTCTCTCTCTCCCTCTGTGTGTGTGTGTGTTGGGTCAGTGTGGTGTGCTGAGCTCCGTGTCAGACGGCTCTGTCTCTGGGATGGTGTGCAGGAGGCCCTGGGGTCGTGGGTGAAGGGGCAGTAGGGGTGAAGAGGGGGAGGTGGACGCCCCGTTTTTGGCCAGGCCGCAGGAGTGAGCCGCACACTGGATCTGCCTCAGAGTGTCTACCGCCTCGCCTTTAGCGTGCTTCAGCAAGTCCGCCTGACCCTGAGAGAGAGAGAGAGTGGGGAGGGGGGGTAAGAGAGTTCAGCTATGTTTCTGTTCAACTGCCTTTATGTTTTTAAACACATATCCATTGCACATTAATCCGAGGGTCTCGTTAACAATGGGACAGTATGGTTGGATATTAATGATATATCTTACAGTTACGAAAGTCTGTCAGAAACAATGTCATCAGGTTTCCTCCTCAGTTTAGTCATGCGAGCAGGGGAGCATGTGGTTCCCTATATGAAACACCATGACATCTTTTTAAACTATTAATGCAACTTCATGAATCAGCTCAAAATGTGATCTCATCTGGTGGCCTAGTGGTTAGGGAGTTGGGTTCGAAACCCAGGACTGCTAATGGCAGCACTGATGTACCCTTGAGCAAGGTACCATTCCCAAATACTGCTTTATTTTAAAATGCCTGGAGAAAACTAATGACCAACTCTATAACGTCGGCTAACGGCAACATGCTGATTTAGGGGGGAGTAGAAACTCCATGACTACTTTTGCTCTTTTGAGCATATGAGGATGCCAAAACAAGATGGTTTTGCCACTTGAGAACCAGAAAAGGACATAATTCATTATGAGATGTTTTTATTTATTATTTGAATTAGATGAAAGGTAATTACAGAGCATACAGTCTTACTTTGGGAAAAAATGCCATTTTTTGACATCAAAAACAATCAGCAAAATTACATCAATAACTCAATAGATTAATGGACATACTTCCAAAACCTTCACTACAGTGTTCACAGTTTTGGTCAAAAAGAGTTTCCTTTTAGGCAGTAAAGATCACTGAGCTGTAGTGTGTGTCTTCTATCTGCAGGGGTCCCTGTGGTACAGAACATCGCTCAGCCTGTTTAGACTGCAACACTGCGGACAGAAGCAGCAGCAGTGACTTCGAATCCTCCTGTATGTCCTTCATAAATCCCCTTCTCTCCCCAGGAAAACACTCCAGAGATGGAGGGATGCCGCAAGGCAGTGGAAGGAAGCGGTCGAGGGCGAATGAGTGGAGTGTCTGTGGGTGTGTGTGTGACTGCGGGTGCCATAAAAAGAAGGCGTCAGTGGGCTTGTGAGCATGGATGCAAGTTATTAAATGAGTGAATGAATGTGACTGTGTGTGTCTGCACATTGTGTGTAAATCAGCAAGTATGTCCTTGAATGTGGCATTGGAGCTGGGACTAATTAATGGGGCGCCTTAAATCCTGACCACACATACATACACACACACACACACACACGCACACACACACACACAAAGCACATGGATGCAAACACTCCCTCAGCTCTCTCTGAGCAAGGACACTGGGTCTCTTTCCACCTCAGCTCTAGAAAGAATCTTAAAAGTGGGCCTAGGACACGAGTAAATTTAGTACAATGCCTGTAAACGCAGCCAGTTCAAAAATGAGAGGGAAACCCGCCAGAGATTTACTATCCAAGCCCAGGCCTTGTTCATAGTATTACACTCTGTCATAAATCTGGAAGAGTCCAGTGGTAGCTGTCCCTCGTGGACCCTGAAGGTGCTGTGACTCAGTGGGAGATGAGGAAAACTAACCTTGGGTCTCAGCAAAGTCCATTCACTCAGTGACTTATGGCCAATATCCGCACCAAAGGTCATTTGTGTAAAACATCTTTCAAAGACATATGTGAACTCACAGGTAAAAAATCACATGGAGAAATCACATTATGTGCATTTATATGTCAATCTGTGAACCATTTGCTCCTAATTTTATATTATCTAGAGTCCTAGTTTTATATCATCTAGCCTCTTGGTAAGTAAATGTTAGTTAAAGTTAGGTAAGTATCTAAAGAAAAATGGTAAAAGGTACCAAAAGGGTCATTTTATGGAAATTTCAGGAAGGGCGTCTCTTCTGGGCTCCACAGTTGGAAGCCGTTGCACAAATTACATAGGGCCGCGGAATATTACGCACTCTCGGCCCAAATAAGTTGGTTGGCGGAAGTATTTGTTCTGTTGGTATTCAGCTCCTTATTTAGTTTCAGAAACATTGTGTTTTATTAACCCTTTGGACCCCAACAGAATTCTAGAACATCCTTGTGGATTGCTGAGTTAGAGACAAAAGATTTAATGGGCAACATGATATTACACAATAAAAATCATGTTAATACCTAGGTAATGTTATCTAAATGCTGAACAGAGTCACACTCCCCGTTACGTTTCACAACCATTTTCTTTGAAAGATTGAAGTTAGTGAAAGATGTTAAAATTACAAACAATAAAGAAATTACACATTCATTTGTTTGGCTCTTTTTTTTAAACTTTTTTTTTTTTACTGTTAAACAATTTAACTCTTAAGTGATGATCAAGCTTGTATGACAGACAGGAATTGCACCTTACACTAAAATGCGTAGTCTGTAGCGATGACTTGAACTGATCTTTTACATGCTTAGAATTGATGATAATTTGATCATAGAATAATACAAACATACCTGTATATGTATAGCACTTCACTTTTTAAAAAAAAAACCTTTTAACCAAGTTACTATGATGGCTTTGGCAACTCTGACCTCTTTCCCTTTCTCTGCTTACTCTTTCTTACTTTCATTAGCATGATTTCTCTAAAAATTTAAGAAAACCTACTGGCAAATTTAAACTGAGCATTACCTACTGTATTTGAAGATACAATTCAAAGTTAAAGTCAAGTTTAATAGAATTATTAACTGTCACTGACGCTTTTGAGTATTTAGGTGGTGTTTGAATCTACAGTTGGGCTCCCATTCATTGTTGTCGACCCCAGCTTTCATTCAGCTCTAGCAACGATGCACAACCTACATTTAAAACCACTGCTCATAACCAGAGTTGAGGCATAAGCTTTGAACCTTTGCAAGCACAACAAACTAGTAAGCATGTCAACTTTTGCAATGGAACCAAACATACTAGCCAATTTATCATTATTGACCATATTCAAACAAGTTGGGAAGTAAGACACATTCATCTGTAAACCTAATCTAAACTACTCCCGTTACCAGCCACCAGTGACTCATATTTACACTTGAGGGATAATATAACTTGCATTATTTATTTTGGCCACATAAGTTTTACCTGCATGTGTTACCAGAGATGGAGACACGCTTTCCAATAAGGTATGAACGACTCATCTGTCCCCTTACTTGACAATGTGTCCCTCAGTGTCTATAATTAGTACACTTTATGGACAAAAGTATTGGGACGCCTGACCATTACACCAACAGGGACTTTAATGACACCTGTAATCATTCTGTAGAGTATTTATGAGGTCCAGCACTGATGTTGGAGAAGAAGGCCTGGCTCACACTCTCGGTTCCAGTTCATCCCAAATGTGCTGGATGGGGTTGAGGTCAGGACTCTGTGTGGACCAATCAAGTTCTTCCACACCAAACTCATCCAACCATGTCTTTATGGAGCTTGCCTTGTGCAATGGGGCACAGTCATATTGGAATAGAAAAGGTTCAAACCATGTTCCCAAAGTTGGAAGCATGGCGTTGTCCAGAATGTCTTGGTATGTTTTAAAAGTTTAAAAGCATTAAAACTGCCCTTCACTTGAAGTCAGGGGCCTAGCTCAAACTCCAAAAAACAGACGTGTCCCAATACATTTCTCCATATAGTGTATGTAGGTATGTATAAAACAAAATGTTACAAATCAAAAACTGGAATATTTTGATTAAAACAAGCAGACAAGCTCATAATGATGGTTCATTATAAAATACCAATATTGCATTGTCTTTAATAGTAGTGTTGAGAGCAAGTATACGAGCACTCATTTGGAAATGGCAACAAGTAGTCAAGACCAGTTCAGGCCAGCCCTAGAGTTCACAACGGGAAACGAAAAGGGATGCAGTATATTGCTAATACCTGGATAATCAAATAGAACCACCAAATTAAACCGGGCACTGATTGACTGCCATCTGCAGCAGAAGAGGAAGAGCCACCAGAAGAAGCTGAGGTCGAAACAGGACAGCAACTAACCAGCAGAAGATGTGTTGTAATACAAATGCTTTTGCTTTAAAGGTTCTTGCACCATCAATACGCTGCTGTGAAACTCTCTTTGCTGGCCTATTGTTCAGGGCTCTGTCTGACAAGCAATTTCTACCTTTTTAGAAACAAACAATAGAAGCTGCAGTACCCTCAATGATTTCTGTAGTGTATTGCAGTCTGCAGAATTGACCACTTGTATCAAATGAACATTACAGAGCATTACACAGCAAAACGTTCACATTCTCACAGCCTGTCTCCTACTTCCAACAGATTTGCACTTGGACTTGCTGTCCTTAATTTGTTCTTCCTCACTTCGTTCATTATTTAAAAACAAATGTTAAGCTGATCAGTTCAGGAGAGTAGAGTTAAATGCAGTCAAGAAGATGCATATATCAGTTTATACAGAAATCTTTACATGTTTAATATATGCAGTAGGTTCAATGTCACGAAATGGACATTAATCGTCATTTATACGGTCATATTATGTTATGTTATTACTCATGTCACTGTGCAAGGATTAGAAATATCAGATGTAATTCAGCACGTTTGATGACAGGCCAGTCTGTTTTGTATAGAATTTTGCTGATGTGGGTCAGTTTTGAAATGAAAATCTGATGCCGTTGATTGTTTCAGGCTTGGACAGAATGCTATGGCACAGTATTAAGGTCCAGAACAAGATAACAGGCCAAGCTGTAGTGTGTTCGGAGGGGCTATCTAGGCATGTTGTGACACACAGCAGGGTAATTTGTCATTTTGCAAAATGTTAGTGCTGTACACAGGGTACAAGTTCAGAGTGCCCTTGTTTCCAGATAGACCTGTTCCAGTACACATAATGAGAGAACAGCCTGGTCTGAGCCTTATTTATGCTTCATGTGCAGCTGCAGAGAGAGAAGAGGTGGAAGAGGAGAGAAGAGAAGAGAAGAGAAGTGACATTGAAGAGGACAGCAGAGACATCAAATGGAAGAGAAGAAAAGAATGGAGAAGAGAAGAGAAGTGACATTGAAGAGAAGACAAAAAACATCATAAAGATGAGAAGAAGGGGAGAAGAATATAAGAGAACAGGAGAGAGGAGAAGAGAGCAGAAGAGAGTCGAAGTGACACTGAAGAGAAGAGACATCAAAGAGAAGAGAAGAGAAGAGAAGAGAAGAGAAGAGAAGAGAAGAGAAGAGAAGAGAAGAGAAGAGAAGAGAGTCTGGCTGCAGGATAAGCTGCTGTTCCTGCTTCAGTGAATGTGCAGTGCAGTGGTGGTCTAAAATCCTGACCTGCAGTCTGCCAACTGCAGCACAAAGCCGTTTACAGCCATGGAGCAAGCTCCTTGACCTAAATAGACAGTTCTCACGTCTTCCAATATGAATAAATAATATATTTTAAAACAGATGAATTATGCATGTGGGCGTGACTCACACAGCCTTTTCAGACTAAGGAGGGAGGAGAAAAACCGACGTAGTAGGGACCCTTTATAAAGACAGAGAGTTCATCTAACACACACACACACACACGCACACTAACGCACACAGAGACAAACTACGGCTCAAGTAATGTTATGGCAATGACTAACAATCACAGTAAACATGAGTTCATGACGATGATGATACTTAGCGTCTCTCGAGAAAACAAAATGGTCTAACTACTCCTATATGTATTCTACAGCGATAAACAAGCAGCGATAAACAAGCTGCTAACCTACTGCCTCCAGGTTTGTTTTTAGCATTAGCCATTAGCTTTAGTTTTTTAAGGTGTTTAGAGATAGTTCCTTTATTCTTCCTGCATTTTAACAAATAAAGACCTTGCAAAAACTTGGAGGCAGAAGGTTAGCAGCTATGGCTAGAGAAAAGCAAAGTGAGCTAAAACAAGCTAAGGCCACGGCCAAGCAGAAGACAAAGATTTGATGACAATAGCAAGGCTAATGGTTTAAAGCGAAGCTTGAGAGAATGGCAAATCTACATGGAAACAAGAGGCAAACAAAGAGTAGAAACAGACATGAAGCAAACTATGGGAGGTGTAAGAGCACAGTGATGCTGTGGAGGGAAAAACAAGTCACAGGTGTTAATACCCAAGTGAGGTAAAGCGCCCCAGGCGTGCTGTCGAGGACATGGTTGATCCAGAGTCAGGTAGAGACACTGAATTTGTTAGGGGTTTGCAGATAAGACAACTTTCCAGTTAAAGCAGGCAGTTCTCGAAACCTGCACTGCCCAGTTTAGGAGAGTGTCCATATATACATATGTGTGTGTGTGTGTGTGTGTGTGTGTA